>JBBPPY010001507.1:0-10419 GCA_038092195.1 Leccinum barrowsii | reverse complement strand
AAATCTTGAGAGGTGGAGGCTCGAAGACGCTCACACGCATCATCCAATCCGCGTCGTCAACCCCGGACTCTTTTCCTCAGGAAGCGCTCGTGGCCGTCCAGGCGCTTGCCAAGCTTGCCATTACCGCTCCACCGATTCAGGTCTTTGGCCCCAACGAGGGAAATATACTCGATGCAATCCGACCCTTTTCAAAGCTACTCCTTCATCCGTCGGCAAGCATGCTACAGCAATTTGAAGCCATGATGGCGCTCACGAATATTGTGTCTCATGGACCAACTATTGCATCTCGCCTCGCGAATACCCCCCAAGTGGTTAGCAAGGTCGAGCTGCTGATGCTAGAAGACCACACGCTCATGCGCAGAGCTGCTACTGAGCTCATCTGCAACTTGGTTGCTGGGTCAGAGCAGGTCTTTGAAAAATATGCTGGAGCAGACGACGATGCTGCGCAATCGAGATCACGGGACCGATCTTCTAGGTCAAAGATCCATGTTCTGATTGCCATGTCAGACGTGGAGGATCTACCTACGCGACTTGCAGCATCAGGGGCTCTAGCGATGCTAACGAGTGTGCGGACAGCATGCGAGGCAATATTCGACCTCCAGATGGAACGCCACAGGGCATTTCTTGTGCTTGCACAACTCATCGACCCTGATGCTGATACTGGCGACGATGAGAAAGGGGAGGACGTGGATGTTGGGCTTGGTGACCCAGGGCTTGTACATCGAGGTGTCGTTTGCATTCGTAATCTCTTGTTGAACCTGCGGAGTTCGTCGGATGGGGATGCGTTGAAGGAAGAAGCGAGAGAGGCAGGGTTTCTCAGAGTTTTCGAGAAGCTGTTGAAAGGGGACTTGGGATCTTTTGGAGATGTGGTGCTGGGACCTGCTGCAGAGGTGAAGAAGATGCTGAGCTAGGTTGTCACACTGTGGGCCGACCCAATACGGAAACTTGTTACTTGGACTTGTGCATTGATGTCGTCAGGCAATGAAGATGACCCGGCTTTCCTGGCGCTCCCTGCTCGTCTCAGACGACGCATCGACAATGCCTTCGATTCTGTAGCACCGCAGTCAACGCGTGGGGCTTCCGCCGAGGCTGGAGGTTTCATCGTTGAAGGGTCGACATCTGAATCAGCAGACTACGAGGCTGGCGGGTTCATCGTCGAAGACCTTCCCTCGAACTCGGTGGTTGATGCTCAGACCCACATTCTTCTTTCAGAAATTCCCCGCGCACTGAGCCTCCTAGAACTGTTGCCTGATGATGACATCATGGGGGTGTTCAAGAATGCTGCGACAGGGTGGGGAGCACAGAATGCACGCCATGACGGGGTTAGCAGGAAGGACTGGAGAGCGGTGTGTGCTGCCCTGCTCGAAGGGGAACAAACTGACGAAGAAGATCCGGCTGTGGGTGAAGACGTTGAGGATACAGACAGCAGTCCAGACAGCGACGAGTATCAGGTGGACGAACAATCCAGCGACACTGATCATGAGGAACCCTCGAGCGAGGAATACGAGGAGCCAGATCAAACGAATGGGAAAGGAAAGCAGAAAGCTGCTCGAAGAACACCGACAAAGAGCTCAGGAACCGACATTTCGAGGCAGCTAACCGAATCACAGAAGGCTCAATGTCGGCGAGATTTTGGTCGATTTTTCGCTCACGTTCCAGATGAGGAACTAGATCACCAACGTATTATGATCGGAGACATCGCTCGGGTGGCGGACTTGCTCAAGGAGAATCTCAAGACGGAGGAAGTACGTGAGTTATACACACACTTGGCCTCCTTGCTAACAGGAATACATAAGATACTGGAGATGCTGGAGGCATTCTCTACCCGGGCAGACAAGTCCATGAGTCTCGCCGATTTCGAGCACATGATGATCGTTACAAAGTTGGTGTAAAAAACAAGATATCCAAGACGGTATGAGTGTGGCAGCGTTAAGCTTGGTGGACAGTGCCATAACCGGGTGCGGGGGCATAAGGTGCTTGGTTGCTGAGAGGCTGGTACTGGCCACTACCGGTGTCTACAGGGCGGTGTTGAGCAAAGTCAGGATTAGTGCAGCATGTGAACTCACATATAAATCCACCCCGGCCGTAGCGTTCCTCGGCTTCCATCTTCCTATAGATGAGCCAGAATGAGTGCTGGAAGAATATCAGTCGGTAAATGTAGCTGATCGAACTGCGTGACTCACGATAAGGCCGGGGAAGTATCCAAGGCTGGAATTTACTTTTAGCGCTGAAGCATCAGAAGGCACGGGGTGCTCACATTGTCAGGCAGACGTTGATTAGCAAGTCACAACCGCATCCTGCGACAAATGCTGCCGATGCAGGAGGGAAGATGATCGCGACCTGGAATGTATGAGTGGCAGGCAATAGTGAAAGGGGAATATATGCGGACGATGATGAGAAGGATGTCAGAGGCCTTGACTGGCATGTTGTTGTGGTTGTGGTACAAGGTCGGTCAGCCTGCGGTCAGCCCGCAGCCTCCTGAGGACCCCGACGGCACCGCAGCCATAAGCGGTTCCGGGGGCTCACGCATCTCAATCACACCTTTCCTCTCCGTCATGGTGAGCGACGCTGGTTATCCTCGCATCTCTGCTCCTAACATTCCTAACAGGCAATATCCAAGAAGGCGGTAAAAAAGGCGGCGACTCCAAAGACAAATGGAACCGCGAAAGTAGCCAAGGCATGTCCTGACCTCCCTCCACCGCTCCCACTATAGCAACTCGACTCCCAATAGGCAGATTGGAAGGAAGGTTTCAAGAAGAAGCAGGTCGGAGTGTCCGATATGACACTTCTTACCACTATCAGCAACGAGAGCATCAACGACAATCTCCAGAAGCGATGGACTAACGCCGAAATCTACACATACATCGGCGGCGTTCTGATCTCCGTGAACCCATTCAGAGGTAGGCGAGATTCAAACAGAATCGTTCTCGTGCTAAATTTCCCTCTCCGAATCTTAGACCTTGGCATCTACACCGACGAGGTCTTGCACAAGTACAAGGGAAAGAACCGGCTTGAGGTCCCACCGCATGTTTTCGGAATCGCCGAATCTGCATATTATAACATGAATGCCTATCACGAGAACCAATGCGTTATCATCTCAGGCGAGTCAGGAGCAGGCAAGACCGAGGCTGCGAAACGTATCATGCAGTACATAGCAGCCGTGTCCGGGGGCCAGGATAACAATATCCAGGAAATCAAAGACATGGTCTTGGCGACCAACCCTTTATTGGAGAGCTTTGGTTGCGCCAAAACCCTTCGCAACAATAACTCAAGTCGGCATGTATGACGTTCGTTCTCACGTAATTGGTGTCGTTGACGCTCATGGCCCTCCTCAGGGGAAGTACCTAGAGATCATGTTCAACGACAGAGGTGAACCGATCGGTGCACAGATCACCAATTACCTGTTAGAGAAGGGGCGTGTAGTGGGTCAAGTAGAGAACGAACGAAGCTTCCATATCTTCTACCAATTTACCAAATCGGCTTCCGACGAACAACGAGGTACGTATCATACAACGCGACTGAGCGTTACTTACTGGCACTTCAGAACAATTTGGGCTTCAGGGCCCCGAATCTTATGCCTACACGAATATGAGCAACTGTCTTGAGGTGCAAGGCATAAACGATGTCGAGGACTATGCAGATACGCTCGTAAGCACCTTACTCCATTGTTTAAGACAGATGCTAACGTGTTGATGGTGACATAGAATGCCATGCGAATCATCGGACTAAGCGAGCAGGAGCAAAGCGAGATATTCCGAATGCTTGCCATCATTCTCTGGCTTGGAAACGTTCAGTTTGAAGAAATGGATGATGGGAACTCTGGTATCGCTGACCAGGGCGTGACGGACTTTATTGCCTACTTAATGGAGACGGACTCTGCCATAGTCCAGAAGGTTCTCACCACTAAAGTCGTCGAGACCCAGCGAGGTGGACGCCGGGGATCGATTTATGATGTTCCTCTGAATCCAGCTCAGGCTACGGCGGTTAGAGATGCCCTTGCAAAAGCGATTTACAACAATCTATTCGAATGGATCGTGTCAAGAATCAATATCTCAATGAAACCGAGAAGTACCACCGAACATGTCATCGGCATATTGGTATGTGGTGCTTGGCTCTAGCTCACGGTGTTTTTCTCTGACTAGTCACAGGACATATTTGGTTTTGAGATTTTCGAGGTATGTCGATCACTTGCAGTTGCCGTCACAGATGACGTATGGTTTGGCAACCAAAGGACAACTCGTTTGAACAGTTGTGCATCAACTATGTGAACGAGAAACTTCAACAGATCTTTATCGAGTTGACGCTCAAGACCGAGCAAGAGGAATATGTCAGGGAACAGATCAAATGGACGCCTATCAATTACTTCAATAACAAAATTGTCTGCGATCTCATCGAGGAGCGCAAACCGCCAGGGATTTTCGCCGCACTCAACGACGCTTGCGCCACCGCACACGCTGATCCAGCGGCGGCTGACAATAGCTTTGTGCAACGTACAGCCGTGTTATCTTCCAATCCCCACTTTGAGTCCCGCGGAGCTCAGTTCTTAGTGAAGCATTATGCTGGAGATGTGATGTATAACATTTCGGGGATGACCGATAAAAACAAGGACGCCTTAGTCAAAGATCTTTTCGAACTCGTAGGCAGCAGTACCAACCATTTCCTCCAGACACTTTTCACAGATAGACCGGATCCGAATAGCAAGAAGCGTCCACCAACGGCCGGGGACAGGATTAAGGTCTGTCCTACCCGTTTAATGGCAACATGAAGCTCAGACGTTCCCAGGTTTCCGCTGGTGCCCTTGTTGACAACTTGATGAAAGCTCAACCATCATACATCCGCACGATCAAGCCAAACCAGAATCGCAGTGCGACTGAATATGATACCAAGGCAATCCTTCACCAAATCAAATACCTTGGGCTTCAGGAAAACATTCGTGTTCGTCGTGCGGGTTTTGCCTACCGGAATACCTTTGAGAAGATGGTGGAGCGATTCTATCTCTTATCTCCTTCAACATCTTATGCTGGAGAGTATACCTGGCAAGGTAGCACGAAATCTGGATGCGAACAGATTCTCAAAGATACTGGGATCGCCAAGGAAGAATGGCAGATGGGGGTCACAAAAGCGTTCATAAAAAATCCTGAAACAGTGGGTTCTTACGACCTTTCTTCGTACTGCTTTCCAATTGTTGTCTTAGCTCTTCGCTCTGGAAACTATGCGCGATCGTTACTGGCACAACATGGCTGCTCGCATCCAACGGGCCTGGCGGAATTACTGGAGGTACAAAAACGAATGTGCCAAGCGTATCCAGCGTTTCTGGAGGAATAACAAAGAGAGCATCGAGTACGCTAAAGTCAGAGAATACAGTCACCAAATCCTGGCAGGGAGGAAAGAACGCAGACGCTTTAGTCTCCTTAGCTATCGGAGGTTCATGGGCGACTATCTTGACGTTAATGGTAAGAATGCCCTTGGCACAGCACTGCGGAATGCATGCGGGATCGGAGGTGAGTTTCCCGGATCCATCATCCACCGTTTACTCAAAAGAGTTCCGCACAGCCGATCAAGTAACATTCAGCTCGAAAGCAGAGTTGCTAGTCTCGAGAAATTTGCGATCTAGCAAAGCAGAGCCGCGTTTCTTGATTGTTGTGCGTGTGAATTGCCAACGTTCAACATCAAATTTTGTTCACCCGTTGTTAGACGAGCAAAGCCGTGCACGTTGCGGTCCGAGATTCGCAGCTAAATATCAAACTTCAACGCAAGATACCTCTTATCACGATTAAGAGTATTGCAATGTCAAACTTACGAGACGATTGGCTGGTGTGTATGTTTCTTTGCCTGCCACCCTGTCTCATTGTTTTGGTCAGGTTTTCAATTGCAATGCGTCTGAGGAAGGGGACCCTGTCCTTCACTGTTACTTCAAGACCGAGCTTGTCACTCACCTTCTCCAGCTAACGCAAGCCTCAATCAATGTCACCATTGGTCCGACGTGAGCATAGAGTTATCATCCGTTGATTGTGCATTCACGAGAACTAGAATTACATATGCTAAGAAGAAGGACAAGAAGGCAGAGATTCGGTTCGTCAAGGACGAGACGATTCCACGAGATGATGTCTACAAGAGCCATACTGTTCATGTCCCATCTGGAGAGTCCCCCACCAGTGTATCGCGTCCCCGTGCGAAGCGAAAACAGGGCGTTGTGAGGCCAATTACGCAAGGGAAACTGCTCCGCGCAGGTGGCCCGTCTAATGTAAGTCGTTGCTACATCAAAAACACTCCACCGTGACAACATGATTATAACAGCCGCGAAACGTATCTAAACCTAAGCCCGCTACTCAGCCCTTGCCTGGAAAGCCTGCGTCTACCATTAAATCCACCCCAGCACCGGCACCGCCTCCACCACCGACGGCAAGGAGCCTCGCCCCACCGCCACCACCCGAAGATCCAGATGTCGAGCTCTACCGAGCTAAATTTGCCTTTCAAGGACAAGATGGGGAGATGTCGTTGCAAAAGGATGACGTCGTGGAACTTTTAGAGAAGGATAACAATGGTTGGTGGCTGGTCAAGAAAAACGACGAAGAAGGATGGGCTCCGCATAACTATCTCGAACCTGCACCCAAGGCACCGCGAGGGCCACTACCGCCGCCACCGCCACCATCTCGCAGGCCTCCTCCGTCGGCTCCCACCGCGGCTTCCACGCCCGCCGCTCCTAAAGTGGCGATGTCGGTCAAGTCTATAGCGGCTGATGTGTCCGCCAAACCAGTTGCCGTCTTCCCGGGTATGGTGCCCTCGAATGGCTCTGCGGCCCCTTGGAAGAAGCCTGCGGGTTCAGCGAGCGACTCTACGGAGATTACACCAGCGAATTCCCGACCTTCGAGCTCTGTTGGGGCGAGAGCGCCGCCTCCAGTTGCCGCGAAGCCCAAAGCGACACCGCCGCCGGTTGCTGCGAAACCCGGTGCTGCCAAGCCTCCCGGTAAACCATCGATTCCCACAGCTGCCCGACCTTCTGCTGGGAACACGGCTCCACAGAGGGCAGGCGCTTCCAAGTTGGCCCCACCATCTGGGCAGTTGGACTTGGCTGCAGCGGTGAGTCCAACTCTTTTGGCTTCGGAAACGTTGCTCATCCATGCGCTCGCAGCTCGCTAAGCGGGCACAGCGGTTGGCTGAAGATTGATGTAGAATGAGCTGCGGGTTCAGCGTGTTCGTGTGCCTCGGGTTCCCAGACCCAACACAGGACATTCTAATTGATTTATGTGGTTAGATAATGCTCGTGATACCTGTATAATGGCCTAGGATATATGAATCACAGAGGGTATACAAAGTTATTTAACGTGAATGATCTAAAAAGTGAGAGTGTGTTGTTGGTGAAAATTACTATGAAGAATGCGTGATGGTGATCGGAGGCAAAGACGACGATCCTGGAGGATCCGAGGCTGGTTCCCCGTCACTTTCCGCTGAGGATGAGTTACCACTAATAACTGGCACGCCGGCGAGCGCAGGGGACAAATGGCTATGGATTGTTTCGTCGTCTGCATCTTGCTGGTCCGCATGACTATTTCTCATGGAGGCGCGATGCCCGGAACCCCGCCAAGAGCGCAGCTCGTCGGCATTTAGGACCTTGGTGGCTAGACTCGCTCGAAAGTCTTGCGAGCGCGTTTCGAGGGCCTTCTTTCCAGACTCGACCAGACCGTCGATCAGACTCCTGACCCTTTGGAACGTTTCGTCCTCGTTCTCGGCGTCGCTTTCGTCGTCGTTTTCGTCATCGTCATCATCGTCGTCGTCGTCGTCGTGTCCCTCCGACGACGACGCAGCAGACTTGACAGCCTTGTACGTCCGCGGTGGCAGAATGAGCCTCGATTCTCTCAGCTTCCGACGCAGATCCCGGATCTCCTTGGCCTGTCGATTCTTGGTCGTCTCCAAAGAGGCATTGATTGCTAGGAGAGAGCGATTCGTGATCTCTAGGTCTGCGATCTGTTGGAAAAAAAAAAACTCAGTGATCCCGAAAGCAGTGAGAGAGCCTTGTCGCAAACGAACCTTGCGGTTAGTCTTTGCCTCGGCTCTGAGCTGTCGCTCGGATCCATCGGATTCCGGATCGCTGTCACCTCCGTGAACGAGATCACGCTCCTTGGAACGACTGCGGTCGCGTCGCGTATGGGGTATGCTTTCCGCATTAGGCAAAAATGGGTTGGGTTGGCCGGCCCGCTCCATGCCACGGAGATGAGAGAGGAGGTTCAAGGCTTGATGATCAGGCGCTCGATCGCTGTTTAGTGACACGGACGTTCTGGAAATCGAAGATCTAGAAGAAAGAGAGAGTGCAGATATTGGAGGTGAATGAGGGGGAAGGGGAACTGATGCTGGGTCTACTTTCGATGCCTGGGGCAGTTTCCTTGGGAGATGGGGTTCGCCCGGGAGAGTTGGAGAAGAGAAAGGACGCGCAGGCGACGGTGCACGTCGGGGTACATAACGATGGGGATTGGCTGCAGGTGCGGCGGTCGTGATTGGGTAAAATACAGAGGGTGACGGGTCATTTAAAGAAAAGGTAGTCGTTATGGAAGGAGTCCTAGCACGGATATGTATAGGACGCGTTGTGGCATAAGGTGGTGATAATGATCGTAATGCTGGACTGTCGGCGCTCGTCGGCGCTGGCTTGACGAGACCGGTGACTTTCGACTTGATCTTGACCAGTGCTGGCGGAGTGTTCGTACGTCGATCGTCTACCGAAGGAGGTTCGGCGGAAGGCGATGGATAACGTGATGTTTGGGAGGAAGATGAATCAAATTCGGGGATAGAGAGTGCATGATGCAATCCAATGACACTTCCGCTTCGGGGTCTGTCCTCGGGATGGGGAAGCTTGAGTTGGGTAGACCCAGAGGTGAGTGCACGCTGGCGGGCTTCGAGACTGCTCGGATTAGCCGAAACGGGACCCATGCCAACTCGTGACGTGGGTTTGGCCGTGATGCGAGGTCTGGCCGGGCGACTTGTCAGTGGTGCTCCGTTCGTCATCATCCAGGACGGCTTGAGAGGCGAAGCCGGTCTGGAGAGACTCGGAGTAGAAGGATTGTTGGTGCGCGAGGTGGTGAGAGAACTGGAACTGGATAATTTTCGAACGGTCGCGGTGGTGTTAACCTTTGCTTTGGGACGCAAGGGAGATGGTGCGAGGGAGGAGGTTGGGGAATGCTTTGTGGGAGAACCCGGCCTTGACCTGGGTTGGGGACGAGCAAAGGCACTTCCTGGCTTGATGTCGAGTCGTGCGGTTACCTGCATCGAGAGGTCGACAGAGGTGAAGTCGGGAAGTGATTGAACTCACTTTTCTAGGATGAATGTCCATTCTAGAGTGAGTGAGTATTAATTGTTGTGGTACAGTACAACACTAAAACGGTAATGCTACACTCTCCACCGCTTTTTCTACCAACTGGCGTATTCCCTCCTCCCCTCCACCACCCAGCGCAGCAATGACGCTCTTCCTCACGTACTTGCCAACCATGTCCACCTCGATGTTGACACGCGCACCCTCCACCTTCCTTGCAAGCGTTATTTTTTGTTGCGTGTGTTGGATGAGCATGACCCCAAAGATCCGCTCAGAGTCGTTCACCTCGGTCAAGGTGAGGGAAGCGCCGTCGATCACGACATATCCTTTCGGGATGAGGTATGGCATCAGCGAAGGGCGATCAGCCGTGGGCTCTGCAAACTGGAACCACAACCGCAAGGAATCGCCATCATGCTCTCTTCGGATGATGGTTGCGGTGGTATCGATATGAGCCTTTTGCCACGTGTCAGGAAAGAAGACGAAGTGGTGGTGTGTATCGCTCGTACCTGCACAAAATGGCCACCGAACCTGGTATGCGCGAGCATGGCCCGCTCGAGGTTCACTTGCTCGCCCTCCTTACGGTCACCCAGATCGGTCCTATCCAACGTTTCGTTTGCTAGCCATACTTTGAAGTAGCCAGCGTCCTTGTCCTTGTCGAACTCGGTGACGGTCAAGCACGCTCCATTGACTGCGATCGAATCACCTATATGACAGTCGACCAGAATGGGTGCAGAGTCTGATATTGTCAGAGTACACCCCCCTGCGTCTCGCTGCACGGAAGAGATGGTGCCAAGATGCTCGATCTAAGTGACATTAAGCATAGTAGACCATGCAAGAACACAAGGCAGAGCTTGCCAGACCGGTGAACATGACGCGTAGACGAGTTAAATCTATATTCCCGCATCAGGAAAAACGCATTTCATCTCAAACACTCATGTCGGACAAGTCCCGAGCGCGTCATAGCTCGGCGCAATCCACCCGTAACCGGACATTATGGGAGTCATACAAAGGCAACGTATATTATGTGTACAACGAATCGTATCATGCTCATACTCTCGACAGTGCTTCCAGCGAGGACAAGGCTGTATGTTTCCATGGCAGTGTGTACCGTTGGCGCG
>JBBPPY010001506.1:0-10401 GCA_038092195.1 Leccinum barrowsii | reverse complement strand
CCCTCGACCTGGTCATCCCGTGATCGCAGACAACCCCCCCCCCCCACACACACACACACACGTCTCACGGCTACTCCAGACGGCCTCTAAAGTCAACTTGTCCCTTAACCCTATAAAGCTATCGAAGCGCCTAAAACGACAACTGCCGGCCTGGTACCACATCGGAGTGCCTCCACGGCTATCCCGTCTCGCGGCAGCCTCGTGTCTACGAACAACCCACAGCGTAACAACGATTCAAAACCCCTTGAAAGTCTCCAAACGGCTATTCCGACACGACTCTAGCCACGTCCCAAACGTAACCTGTACCTGCAAATACTGCAGGCGCGACCGAAATAAAGGATGCACCAACCCCCACAAATGCTCACGCCTGGCGCGTGACATCATCGGCGACATGACCCCAAAATATAACCCTTACATACGCCCTGAAAAAGACCACCTCTCGCTAACACACCGACGGAAAGAAAAGAACGCTCGGGCAGTCGTTACAGCAGGAGACGAACTACTTTTTGACCCCTCGGTCACCACCCAGGAGAACATCTCAAATGCTTTCGAATCCTAGTCGATCCCTCCCGAACGGACTCTGAACCCGTCTTCCGCCCGGCAAACCCCCGCATTGGTGGCCTGCCCCAACGACCCCTCATAATATACACGGACGGATCATGCCTGAAGAACGGCAAGATGGATGCCACCGCCGGTGCGGGCATCTGGGTACGAGAAGGACACGACATGAACGCCGCCCTCCGTGTACCAGGCACATCACAGCCGAACCAGACAGGCGAACTCGCTGCGGTCGTCGCCGCGCTTCTACGTGCCGACCCCGTGACCCCCCTGAAATTCATCACCGACTCGAACTATGTGATAGACGGTCTAACGAAACACCTGGGCACGTGGGAAGACAACGGCTGGACCGGTATCAAGAACGCTGAGTGGTTTAGAGCCGCCGCCTACAGACTGCGGCACCGCGCCGCACCCACCATCTTCCAATGGACTAAGGGACATGCAGGAGACCCAGGAAACGAAGCGGCAGACAGACTCGCGAACACCGGCGCCCGTAAAGCGGAGCCCGACCCTATCGACCTCCACGTCCCCCCCACCTTCGACCCCTCAAACTCACTACACTTACCCAGCACGCCACCTACCTCGCGCTCACCACCAAAACCACACCTTTAACCAACTCTGCCCAACGTAACCTAGTAGACGCTACTCGACACGCCGTCCACGCCCTGACCGACAACCTGGAACTAGACTCGACACTATGGAACAACATCCGCCACCCAGATATCCGACGCCCGGTTCAGTCCTTATGACTGGGAGGCAGACCGTCATCTAGTAACTTGAGATCAAGGATCAAAAGGTTGCGCGGGCTACCAATAGGGTTATGTAAAACCAACCACGTGCTCACGTAGTAGAACGAATCACATCTTCTAACTCGCCCAAGCCGCCGATACCTCAGAACCAGTGCATTAAGAAAGCAAACATCTTACCCGCTGCAACTCAGAGACTTCCCTCTTCTACTACCTTCTCAATCCGCATCGGCCGAAGGGGTGACCGAGGGTTCAATCTACTGGATCCTCATGCCGAATGTCGGAGGGCGAATATCGTGATCCGAAAGCACAATACGACCGTCCAGGCTTCCAAACATATCGTAGTACTTAATCAACAGTCTTGTTTGCGTGCCCCTGCGCCGTCACGACCACTGTAGATGTACAGCTCTTATTCTTCTCTCCCCGCTGGCGCAATGCTGTACAGTGGTCGTGACGGCCCGCGATATCAAATTATTACCACAAAAGGTATATCTGGTCGCGACCGCGCAGGTCCGGGGGAGCTAATTATAAAGCAAATTAAGCAATATCAAACTAAAACAATACTTGTACTGCGAAAGGCATCCGGTCGCGACCGCGCAGGTCCGGGGGAAGCTCAAGCGATACTACAAAAGGCCCATCAGGTCGCGATTGCGCAGGCTTGGGTAGTCTCAACCCCATCCGTTTTGGTGTTGGATCTGCTGCCCGTGACTGAGTGACTACTAGTTGGCCGTCACAAAATGTCACAAGAAGTAGGGCGTTGAGTCATGCTGTATAATTTGTATCTCCGCTCACGACGAGAACGAGCTCCTCTTTCCCTCGCCTCCTCTTGTGATCAACGTTACCGCACGCCGACATCCGGTGACGATTCATTTCAACCGCCGAAAACCCTCGAACTATGTCAAGGAAGCAATCAAGAAGGCTTCCAAGATCCATTCTGGTATGCCCCCAGGCTGTTACGGAATCAAGTCTATCCTCGTCGTTCAAATTTTCCAGGTATTCGCGAGGCAGTGTATCTGGTCGCGACCGCGCAGGCCCGGGGGAGCTCAAGCGACATCAAAATATACTACAAAAGGTATCCGGTCGCGACCGCGCAGAGTCTGAAATGATTTATGATCGATAAGGTTTTAAACAAGGTTTCAAGCCTCAGAACAGCAAGTGGTCGCGGCGCCGCCAGGAGACCAGATCTGATGAACTCTATTGAAATTTTGTCCGAGTCGGAACGCAAGCAACTCGTCAAGGAAATGGAAATGGTAAATCCGGGCATGCAGTAACATAGTACGCATGCACCCGTTCATCATTGAACTAAACCTTACTTACTGCCTTGCGAGTCGAGGATTGTTCTAGCCTAATGCTCCAAGAACCCATACGCCCGTCCGATATCAATCCGCAACGATGGACTCAGCCGCATCCAAACCAGGATTCCATGGCCCACAGGAATCTTCCTCCGTCGAACACAGCGAACCATGTCCTTAATCCGTGCGCCCTCCCCGTTTCGCTGGAGCCTGAGGACGCCGTTGACCACCGTCGCGTCGTCGTATACGGCTCTTTCTACGATCAGAGCGAAATTCACGCCCCAAACAATAGCAGCTACTGGCAGCCGCAGCCGCAGACTCAGAGCGGCTTCCCTGGATTCCACTATCAGCCTCAACAATCGGGATACATCCACCACGACCCGGACGTCTACGCCTCTCAGCAACACTTCCAACAACCCTGCCTGCCTGCCAGCGAGCCACTGGCTAATTCCAACCTACCCGCCATGATTAATCCGATGTTCACCATGCCAATGGTTGATCCGAGGCAGACAATTATATACCCCCTCGCCGCCGGCACAGAGCCCCACGAGCAACACTCCTTCCAAGGCGGGCCTGTTGTCATTGATCAGCCGCTACCTTACCCTGTTCAGCCCAATCTGAACTTTCAACCCCCGGACTCGGAGTCCGACTATCCTCCTGTGTATCTTACTACAAACAATGTGACGCGGGAACCCACAGGTTCTTTTATTCTGGTGCCGCCTGCGTACAATTACGCTGCAAACCACCCGAGTAGCGCAGGAAGTAAGTCGAGAGCTTGCCTCTACCCCCAAACTCACTGACTTTATTATGCTAGGTGGATTCCTCAACTCACTGTTACAGGGGGGTGCGCATCGCCTTGCTTGTGTCTTCATGGACGCTTCTAGCGACATGTGGATACATGCTTGCAATAATGTGGTCGGTAAAGATGGCCCAACAGATTTACTCAAGGACCGGATCTTCAGCAATGCCGGTTTCCAGCGACTGTTGAAATCGCCACATCTGCAAGCTGAGAATTGTAAGTACCTCTTCGTGCAATCTATATATTGTGCGCGTCTAACAATTCACGAGGTACCATTACCGTGCACATCGCAGATCGTCCAGGAGGGCGGGAAATCGTCGAAAAAGAGGTTCCGGTTGATCCCGAAGACAAA
The DNA here is from genome assembly GCA_038092195.1 of Leccinum barrowsii. NCBI lineage: Eukaryota > Fungi > Basidiomycota > Agaricomycetes > Boletales > Boletaceae > Leccinum > Leccinum barrowsii. The sequence goes on along the minus strand of JBBPPY010001506.1, from coordinate 6,654 downwards.
GACTTCCTGCGAGCTGTCAACAACGAGGTAGGCTAACCGTCTCCGTTTTTCTAGCTGCTATTTTGAAGCACAATATTATACTAGTTACATCGCATCCCTGACCGTATTTACGAACACCTGTGGAAATGTTCCATTCGTCTCCTGCAGCCCTCTACTCATCGCAGGGGGATCTTTTCGACTCCAACTCAGGCTGACTCGGAGTCTAAGTCTTCTCTCGATGGCGCGATGCACGCGAAGCTTCGATGGGCTTTCACGCAAAACGACGAATGGGGCTTCGGTATCTTCCACGAGATAGTGGAAGATGAAAACGGATTCCGTCCGGTAAGTACTTCAATCTTTTTGCGCAAATAATCTATTGTGCTAAATGTTATATAGGGTCGATGGTTTGCTAATATGGATTTCATCAACGCGTTGCAGGAAGGGATATTTGATGACACATCCGACGGTTGGCTTGGTTTCATTGATTCCACAGCTGCCATGAATTCATCGTGGAAAGTGACCGAGTGTCCCACGGCGCATCTTTTCGCCGTTGCTATCAGCTGGGTACGTGTCTCCACGACCGCTTTTGTGCGGACCATGCTAATTGCCCCTTTCAGATCATTGTGACAGGGCGCTTCGACTTCCTGAAGATACGCGTAGCCACATCCGATTGGGTCTCGAACGCCCGAATTGAGGAAGCCAAAGGTTTCACCAAGTTTTTAGAGCGCTGGTTCCTAGACTTCTGGAGGAAAAACAAAGGGGATCCGCGAACACGATCAGAACGCGCCGAAGGAATGGCGTTTATGCTTCGCCATGGACCAAGTCCGCTTGAGGCCATTTGAGCTTCCTTCACTGTATTAAGTATGACTACAACGCGGAGAACTATGTCTAGTTTACTACTCTTGTTTCTGGTACGGTCCAATAGTAACGAACAGTAACGACGGATTCCGAAGACTTATCCGATACCCCATCGCATGCGGCATTGCATATGACGCGGAAGGAGTGGGAAGTAGGCAAGGACAAGTTGTTTGAGAAACGGACCTCGAGCCACGACGTCAAGAGTTGTTCGGGATCCAGACTGGGCGCCAGTCGATCGCAGCGAAGGGTGCAACTATATATGACGTGCACACAGATCCACACCAGGCTGATTGTGATAAGCTCGACACTGCTCCGCCTGCAATTGTCCTGTCGCGGGGCGTTGATGATGACATGGTGCGTATGGGCCTCCTTCATACGCTATCTGGTGGTAATCTTCGCCAGACTCAGGATGTAGTCTGCAGAGATATAGATAATAGCATAGGGTGTTCTTGTCGTTGGCAAGCTTTGTGCCAAATTTGGCAATTTGGTATGGAGAGGTTTTACGTGACAACTTATTTAGGCTATTACTTAACTCGGATGAGGGTTGACTCGGAAACGTTGAAGCTTGAAGGGAGCTCCGAAGGCACCTGAGAAGGTGTTGGGCGAGCAGGAGCCTCGTCATTGGACCAATACGCAGATAACGTCGCGCTAAGAGCCGAATCGAAGATGGTTTGGCGCAAGGCGGAACAATTACACGGGCCGCCTTTGGCGATTCAAGTTCGACTTCGTCGTTCCACCCGATTATCAGGCTCGTCTAGCTATCCGAGCACTCTAAACACCTCTACGGAGTAACTGAGTGGTTTGCTTCGTTTTTATATCTATTTCCCCTTTCCCCTTGTCTCAGCTTTTTTTCTCGGAGCAGCGGCGGCCCCAGATCCGGTTCAATGATGGATTGACTCAGGCTTCACCGTCGTCGCGTATAACTGCCCAATCAGTCGACGATTTTCTCGCAAACGAGGCTAAGGGTGAGCGACCATCGCTGCTCTTGATGCTGGCACCCTGGTATGTTGCGCTATTCCCGAAGATGCTGGTTTCTGACACAATAATGATTGTAGTGCAATCATATAGTTACCTTGATCGGCGAGGCTGTGTTTGCACGTTGCTTGTCTGCTGTCAAGGAAGAGTGTGACCGTGCAAGCAAGGGTATTGCTGGACCGCAGAAAGAGCCTTTCCGTGGCAATAAGCAACAGTTTATCGATGATATCGAACAGGCCCTCTACGCCTCCAAGATCATTTCATACACTCAGGGCTTTATGTTTATGAGGGAGACTGCCAAGGAGGTTTGTGGTGGCCTATCGAGAGTGACCGCGCAGCGTAGTCGAGCTGGAACATGAAATATGCTGGCATCGCTCGCATGCGGCGCGGTGGATGCATTATCAAGGGTTTGTCGGTGCATCACACACTACGAATCCATTTTCTATTATTTACATGTTTTCGGAGTGTCTTCCTTGGCGATATCACATCTGCATACGAAAAGAATTTCAAGCTCGAATTCCTCCTCTTCGATGACTTCTTCAACAAGTGTGCGCTTGGCTGATTACGGATTTTCAGACCCATTATGCTCTGCAGCTGTCCACAAGGCGCAGCCTGGTTGGAGGCGTATCATTGCTCAAGCGCTCTTTGGGGCATACCAAGCCCCGCCTTTAGCACTGCACTTACCTTCCTCAATGACTACAGAAGCGAGATCGTCTCTGCCGACTCGGACCTCATTCAGGCGCAGGTGCGTTGGCATGGATGATGCGTGTGTACGTGATGCGACTTTTCACTGACCTGTGGTACCCCGTAAAGCGTGACTACTTTTGTACTCACACCTTCCGTGGACTATGTCCTCCCTGGAAAAGACAATGCGAAACTCAAGAAAGGCGAAGACATTTGTACGTCTCGAACAATTACTAATTCACCTGTGTACTTACCATACTATTCAGACATCAATTTGACTGGACGTGGTGGGAATGTATCCGCAAGCACTTAGTACTCTGCCTAAAGCCGATGTCTATACTGGTCCCGTGTGCCTATTGACTGAACGTGTATCTTCAATGACTTCGTGTAACGTTTAGATCAGGCGAGCGTACGAGATAGATTGTTTTACGATGCAGAAATAAATGAAGCCTTATTGCCGCATTTCATTCCCTACAAGAACTGCCAGGCTAGGTTACCGAGTAGTCTGACGTGATCCATGCGGGGGATCTTCCGAGTCTGCTCCTTATACTACGCCCTTCCTCTAAAACTTTGGCTTGTGCGCTGTATGAAGATTCTTTCCATATCATATTTAAACAATTATATTAACACGCAGCGCTATTGGTTACCAACTCTTCTCAGGCTCCGGCTTTGTGTAGAGGCACGCAAAGTCGTGCAGTGTACCGGACGCGCCGACAGTGTTGACACGATTCCCAACGCTTCGTCATGGTCTCCCACTCCCGCAAAGAAGTCATGCGGTATGGGTTCTTGAAGTGTTGCTCAACGGTTCGTTCGCCGAGTTCACCCACTGCTCCCACTGCTCACTTGCATATTCACCCTCTTCAGCAACAAAAATCGAGTATCGATCCAACTGGGTATTTTCCTTGATATTGTCGGTGGCACAACGCACTGAAGGTGTCTCTAGGGCAAATACAGTCACCATCGCAAGCGTGCTTGTAATTCTTTCCCAGTCATTTAGGTTCCCCTTCAGATGTCGAACTGCGCGCGCTCTGCCTTACGAAGCAATATCAGGTCAAATTTTCTATAGGTGACACATGATGCCTAACGAAAATTGAACCACTTGGGTTATTTCTGTAGGCGAATATCTTCCATTCTACGCCAGAAAACTGAATTCTCTCAGTGACGGCGACGATCGTTCCATACTCGTCAAGGTTTTCCGCAAGCGCTATATGGGAAAAGACCAGCTGGTTGGATTTCTCTCTGATCCATCGACGAAGAAGCACCGTGGAAAACGGTATGGTGACATTTCATATCGTTGCGTTCTGCTGACGCAGACTCTACTATCAGTGTTTGAAGGCTCCCTTACCGATCGGTATACGGTGAGTGGACAAGTAGCCACAGCGGACGGTCTCTGTTGTCGTACGATTTAATGGGACTAAATTTAGCGCATGCGCGCCGCCACGGATGACGTCGCTGCCGCCAATCAGCAAGCTTGGCACACCATCAGCTTACTAGGGCATGCCCACCAGCCATATGCCATGGTGCTGATCAAAATACTCGTTTTCACCTCGAGCTATGGCCACGAGTCTGCAAAGTGGGAACGTCAGTCAGGGGGATACGTCGTGTAGTAAAGCTCCCACCGTCCCTGGCAGACGAGAGCATACTCTCTGCTGACTATCCTTGGACCCACGTTTGTCTCCGTTCTTGGAGCGAGTCCCCATGCGCCACTGGCAGGTCCGAAGGCCTTGTTCAAGATACGACGGTATTTGATTTCTGGCAGGTAAATAAGTCCGTCTGCGGTGGAATAAGTCAGGGCTGATGGAGAATGATGAAGAACGGGACGCACCAGGTTTGATTTCGATATCCAATTGGTCAAGGGGTGAGAGGAGAATCTCCGCAATTTCCCTTGGGAATGCTTCCACGGAGAGACCGTGGTAGCTCTTCGACCAATCACTGGCCCCATTATCACTCCCTGATACAAAATCCCCGGGAAACGCGATTTGAGAGACACGCAAAGACCCGGGCTCTGGAGAGAGGCCGTTCTCTGGAGGTACGTCATTTTTGAGTACTTCGCGTACGCCAGCTACATCCGCTACAGCTTCAGAGATGTCTTCTCGACTGATTTCGTTTGTAGTTGTGCTGGCTGGAGCTTTTGTTACGCGTGAGGTGGATGCGGCAGAGCGAGCGGGGTATGAACGCGTCGAGGTAGCGTAGGTTCGGTGACACAAAATTCCAGGGCCCCCACGCGAGACAGAACGAGCAGCGACACAAAACCTGGCACTTTTTGCGATAAAAGACATGTCGAAGTAAGTCACACTGTAAAGGGTTGCTCCTCAACCAAGTTGCTCTGCACTGCCACCACACTGAGCGGTTATGAATACCCCCACGTCTGCCACCCGGCCCCACTCAAGAATACAAAGACCGTCTTCGAGCCTCGCTCAACGACCGCCTTCGAGCGCATCGACGTTCAGACCGCATTCACGCATCTCAACACGTCCAAGTTCGCGCCTATCGCGTCCTCCAACCCGACAAACTACGCGCCTTCTGCCACTATGCCAGTCACTCGTCACCCAGGTGACCGAATTATCGCCAGAGACCGACGACGAAAACTTTCGCACTGCCGTGGAATTCGTGTCCAAGAACTTGGAGTATTCGATCAAGGCGGGAGTGAGCGCCGACATGACCACGATGGACAAGCACTTTAGAGGGTAGCGTGCCGGTCGATCGTCTCTGTCTTCGTTTTGCAGTTGTTTACGCATCGGTGGTGCAGTCACGTTCTCAAGGCGAGCATCAATTCTCACGACGGCCTAGCAAGTGCGCTGCAGGACTCGTATCGTAAAGTGAAGCAACAGGCGAAGGAGCTCACGGATCTTGACGAGCGTATCAAAGTGATTGACTTACCCCAATGTACCAGATAGACGTTGCATACTGATCCGTCCCCCCAAACAGCTATCGCGCCTTCCGGACCATCTTCAATTGCTTGTACGTGTCCGTCCCTCGGATGGTTCTCTCCTGACATAACTTCGAGCAAAGATCCTGTTGTCGTCTGCTCCTAGCAGCGCGACTCATGCCTATGTAGAAATATGCAAGGACGCGCAACCAACCGAACCTCCACCACAGCTGACATGGAAGGGTATTCTTGCTGAAGAGCCTTTCGAAGGACAACACTGGGAGGGCGTATATGGGCTACCAGTTGGCAGCACTCTTGAGGGATGGGAAACTCGGAGTGGTGGAAGCACACCGTCACTTTCACCTTGGGACGACGATGACTCTAGTGATGACTCACCACCACCTTTTGAAGACCTACCACCACCTGCGACCGAGGCGCCTGGGGAATTCACCCCCCATCGTCGTATTCATCACCAGCAAAATCATGTCGAACTGATCGAACGGCTCAAGGCAAAACAATACTGGAGAGACAATTGGAAGATTGATGTGGATGTTTCGCGGCCGTTTGACATAGGCGATCCATCAACCCTGGGTTTGCGCTCTGAGCCTCGGAATCCTCCACACACACTCATGTTTGCTAGGTACCTCAATGCTCCGTGTTCTTGGGGAGAGGACAACGTTGGCCCTTATTGGTCCGGAGCGAGAGGTGCGCGCGAAAGTACTCCCAAGGTCTTGCACTAAGCATCGAGCATTTTAGAAATATATTCACGAACGCGATGCAGTGCGCGAGGTACTGATGTGTCTCCAAGGTCGGAAAAATCTCATGATCTACACTACTTCAGATACCTTTTCTTCAGTGGTACATCTCATTCGTTTCATGAACTGTGCAGTGAGCTGACGATACCGATACCCTAGCCATCGCCAACGGCACCACGGCTACTTCACTATACGTTAACAGCCCAGTCGTCCATCTTGGGCGCTTTCTCTCAGGTTGCAACTACTATATGCCATCTACGAAAGTTCGTTTCTGCCATTTTCGAAAGTGCTTCCGCTGCACATGAAACTACACCAAGTGGGACAACGCGGTTGCTCACACAAAACATCCGCTCGAGGACTATAGAAGCTTTTGCAGATGCTATCGACGCACATATCCAAGCATTTGTCCGATGGTGCGCGGAGAAAGAGGAGGCTATCTGTCGGGCTCTAGCAGGATGCGGTGAACCCCTGGTCGTCAGCCTTCTCAGTTTGGAGAAAGATGTTCGAGACGCGTTTTCCGGAACCTTTGAGGTT
>JBBPPY010001505.1:0-10430 GCA_038092195.1 Leccinum barrowsii | reverse complement strand
ACATAAGATAACCTGCGGCGTAACCCTGCTGAACGATGCCGCTTCCGAGACCGCGGAGCTCGACTGGAAGGTTTTCGGGAGCGGTAGAGGCCGCGAGGCCCCAGATGCCACCCATCGCAACACCGAAAGCGAACGGACGGCCAAGAACTGGTGGAACGTTTGAACGAAGCTGGTCGAAAGAGAAAATACACAGCATAATTAATAGCATGTTGGCTGTGAGGGGCTATATATCAATAATCCACATGGTGCTTTTGCTTAATCTGCGGCCGAAACGATCTGATAAGATTCCGAAGACGACCTGCGTCGGCGACGTATTATGGTAAGGGTAAGGATTGACGAGACGAGTTGCGAGAAACTGACTGCACCAAACGACCGGAACAACAACGTGAGGGTGATTGCGGTCGTCTGAGTAGATGATGATGAGCGGAAGACCAGGTGTGAATTCCATAGTGAACGTACTATATCTGTCGTTGACTTGTTGAACTGTTCTGCAAGCAACGGGAGACCGAGAGCCACGCTGAAGAAATCAAACGCGTCACAGGTCCATGCGAGACACCTGATAACAAGCAGCCATTAACGAACATCTGAGGACAGCAAGAGAACCACGAGCACAAAGAGGGCTCACCCTGAGACAAACTGAGCACCCTGGATCCATGTGAGACCCTTGAGCGCCCCGACGACACTAGAAGCTGAGTTTCCACTCTCCCTCTTAGGAACGAAGCTCTTCAAAAAGCGCGACGTGGTGCTTGAGGAGGGAGAGAGAGAGAAGCCCCGGGCCAACTTTTATACCCATGCCCCCAAACCTGTTAGAATTCCCAATGCGGCTTGCCATTTGTAACCCCATACTATCCCGCCTGGCTTGTCATGGTAGATGATCGATCAACCAGACTAATGTGTGCCATACACTTCAGAAGTCTCCCTATTCAGGATTATGAACCTCCACACAAATCAATGACAAAGGTCAAATGGACTGCCGTTTCGTGATCCGTAGAGCGGGAAATGTCGGCGCTCCGCCGAGATGTCAGAATCCTGGCGATACAAGAATAGCATACATACCTCATGCTAAGCTGAGCTCGGGAGGTAAGAAGAATTGTGACCGACACATCGCCTGGACTCCCAGGCTGATCATCATCACCATTTCACCATGATTTCAACATGCGTATCGGTAGATGACGATCTGGGCTGGAAAGCATCATGGACGAGCTCGCACGGGCGATTCCGGGGCTTGCCCGACCTTTTTATTTTTCGTCCTGCGGAAAGACAAAATTAGCAACAAAACCACCCAACACAGGGATCATCGTACGCACATAGTGCTGTCCCACTACCTTTATTTCTCTACGGAAAAAGCCATCGGTAAGTAACTCAGATGTATGACAGGTTGTGCACTGCGCTCACCACATGCACATGGAATAGCAACAACCCGCTGCCCGCCTCTCTCCGACCGTGAACGCCCGAACCCTTCCCCTGTTCCAGAAAAAGCACATTTGAATAACGGTCCGAGTTTCATCGTTCCTTGAATCGCTCACTGCGCGATTCGGAGGACGGCACAAACTATATAAGCGTCAAGGGCAAGCAGCCGTTGCCCTTGTTTACCTCTGGATGAAGGCTCGCGTTCCAGGATTCATGCGACCACCCAAATATAAGAGAGGACGGACTTCGTACTCGGGTTACAGATTAGTAGCAATGGGATGTATAACACACTACGCAGCGTCCTTGCGGTACACAAGATACCATAGGATCCGATGAGTTTCTGCGATCATCACGTCGTTCCATGGCAACAACGGAATGGGCGGCGCAAAAACGCTCCTAGTAGATCTGACTGAAACTCGTTCTCATCAGAAAAAACGTGTCCCTTTGATGGTCTTGATCACATCTTTGGGAAAGGAAGGGAAAGGAAGGGTTGTTGCAAAAAAAAAAAAAAAAAAAAAGGGATGATAAGAGCGCATCACAGGATACATATCCGGCCATGCTCACCATGAAACTCAGCAACATCAATCCTTCGGGAAAGTGCGGTAAACCGGTTAGGTCGGAGAACGCGACCACCGGACTTTCTTACTTCAGATTCGTCCGAACCGACGTATCGAAGTGGGGATCCTGGCAAGTATTGGCATGGGGAAAAACGAAAACTGACAGCTCCGCCGATCCCCTCCGTCATTTTCTCGATCAACCTAAGCCTACCTTCGAAAGCCTCCAACGATGATCATCTTGACGAAATCACAGGAAAGAAAGAGGACGAATAACTCAGTCGGGGTCGAACGTCTGATCGTCAGACGTAGGCGATCACGCCGAGGGGAAAAACAACACTGCAATCCTTGTATACAGTCACATACACGGCAAGTAGCGCCAAAGGTCGAAAAAATGGCAGCTAAAACTTAAAATCCATAAGCATCGTCGTCCAGTAAAAGAGTACATTTGCTGGTATTAAAAACAGAAACCACACCGCATCCGCGTTCATTGCCGGGCTTCGTACTCTTCTTCAAGAAGAGCGTATGCATATGTGTGTCATGTGTGTGCGTCGTTAAAGTCAATCGGTACGCCGATCTTGAAACGATCATACGTCCGACAACTTTTCTTTCTCTTCGCGTATATCGTCGCCGAGTATTTGGTCCTCCAAGATCGCGTCGTCTCGTCCACCGCCTTCTTCGAAGGCTGTCTTATGGTTCTCAAAGTGGGACGAATGATGTCTATGATGACCAGGGAACGCGGTCCCGCGATGATTAACATCTTATGTGACGATGAAGAGTAAACGGATGACGTACTCGGGCCCAAAGATGATCACAACGACCACGTAGGCAACAACGATGCCGATAAAGATACCTTGTACCGTTGCGTAATCTGCGACGTTCTCGAGCTTGCCGTCGACGAGGATATTCGTACGCAACTGGTTTGCGCCGGCTAATTATGATCATTCGTTAGCGTCCCACTCAAAACAAAACGGACAGAGAACCACTCACTCGCTTCGATCTGAGACGACGCTGAAGACACCATCTAGAGGGTGAGGTCAACATACACCAATACATCGCCACAAACTACTTGCACTCACGTTGCCGAGCTGATAAGCTACACCGGGGAACGTTGCTCTAAAGGCAGGAGGCGACAGTTCTGCGAGGTGAATTGGAATCTGGGCGTGGGCGTATACGAGGCAACTCTATTGTAAGCAAGCAATCCAGACAATAAGAAAAAAGAACGTACGACTCCCCATGCACCTTGAACGCCAAACTGTATACAGAATGCGCCTGCCGCCAGCGCGCTAAAGCTATTTGGGACGATCCATAGAGGTATGAAGGCTTGAAAAGTGAGGCGCGAGTCAGCAGACAGACTACATAGACTGCGAGATGAGAACTCACCACCGACAAGCAACAGTGCGATGCTAAATTGAGAGTATGAGTCAGACAGAAGCAAACCAACGACAAGTCATATGTGTACTCACACAACGGTGAGTCGACGACCAATATATTGGCTCGAGTAACCAGCGACTGCGCCACCACTATTTTGAATTTACCACGCCACCACAAAAGAAATCAGAAATCAACGCGTGTCACGGTGATTGAGTAAGAAACTCACGCGATGGCTCCCTGTCGTTTTTATGTAATTAGGGACGTCGAATAGAAGACCATATAATGACACATACGCAGTTCCCAATAATAGTAGCGACCGTTGCGTCGTGGACACTGAAACTTTTGGTCGTCTCCAGATAGGTTGGGTACAAATCCTAGTGAAACTGCGTCAGCACCTCCGCGGCATCTCCCAGAGATAGAATTCCCCGTACCTGAGAACCATGGGACAAAAAGTTGAAGCCTACGCACAGGGGAAAAACCTCAGGAATTTTACACGCCCAGTTCCGCGGGCGACTCACCAGTCATCAGCAAGACCGCATATATGCACAATTTCCAATGAAGTTTCAGCATTTCCTTCGTCTCGTGCAAGAATATCTTTGTCTTTATGAGGGTAGTTGTCCCCTTTGATTGCTCGACGGCCTTGGCGCGCAAGAATACCTGCGATTCGGGCAGGAGGGCACGAAGAACGGCAGCGAAAAACGAGATGCCGGCGCCAAACCAGAACAGTGTGCGCCACGTGTAAGGCGACTGTTGCACGATCGTGAGGTTGATGACCGCTGCGATGAGGTAACCGACCGCATAGCCTTCCTGCAGGACTCCACTTCCGATACCGCGCAACTCGACGGGCAGGTTCTCCAGAGCCGAGGAGGAAGCAAGCCCCCATATCCCGCCCATAGCGATACCGAAAAGCGAACGCACTGCGAGGAACTGCGGGTATGTGTTGACGAAACCGCTAGCGAGCGAAAACACGGAACATAGTATGAGATTGCCGACGAGAGGCCATTTGCGACCGAAACGGTCGGATAAGATACCAAATATGACCTAGTTCCACGCCGTGGTCATGTTCGGAATCGAAGAAGCCTTTGAAACGAACTCACAGCGCCAACTGATCTGAAGAGAAGCGTGAGTGTAATGGAGGTCGTCTGTGTGGGGTATGAATTCCGTGAAATGAGAAGTGAATGAAGACCGGATCATACGAGCTTGGCGGTAGATACGCCGAATTGCTTGGTAAGCAATGTGACCGTCAAGGACACAGAGAAGAAATCGAGGGCGTCGCAAGTCCATGCGAGCCAGCTGGTCGAGCAGGCGTAAGCATAGAAGACAAATCAGAAGAAAAGTGACTTACCCAACCCAAAAATGAGCTATCTGAATGGGCTTGAGCGACATAATGGCCGGTAGAAAACCAGCAGAGCTCGCGCTTTCCTGCCTCTTCGGGACGAGATTGACGAGGAATTGAGGTGCCATGGTAGCCTACTGGGGGGCGGGGGAAGAAGGGCAGAAAAGGCTACCAGAGATGCTCGCCAACGTGAGGCTTTGAGGACGGTCGGTGGATACCGATAAGCCCGTATTATAAGTGTGCGTCTCACAGCCCTGCGCCGCAAGTAAATGGAGCTCTCTCAGGGTCCATTGTGCTGAGTTCGGCCCCCAGGAACAATCCCGTCGAGGATACGGCACTTGACACTGTAAGCGAAAATGCATCTGACCCATTTCAAGATGTGGCTCAGTTGGTGCCTTGCCAGGTTTCCGTAGTAGCGCCCACGTCGCTCAGGAGCTCGACGACGCTCCCGCTGGCTGCATTCTTGTCGCAGCTTGCGCGCTAGTCGATCCATATGCATGCTCCAAAGTTAATAATATCTCAACCGAGCTCGACCGGAAGCTCACGTCTGTCCGCTCCGCTCCTTCAAACATTCAGCTTCATACTGTCGCGTCCCCACCCTCACGACGTCGTGGGGGAACAATCAAGTGACAAAGAAAAAAAGAAATTGTTGGCGAGTTCAGGGCCAAAAACCATTCGATCAGGGTGGGGCTGACAGTGCGGGACGAGTCCTGTGACTCTGAATCCATCCCCGCGATAAATATCGAATACGGTGCGTCACGTTCGGATCCCCGGATCATCACATTCGACTTTGGTCCAAAAGACTTTCAGCCTCTAGATTGTAGAGATTCGTCCCACCCCATCCACATCCGACATACCCTATTTGACTGCTTGAACTTGAAACGTCGACGCACCGTTTCGATACTTGACAACCCCGCAAAAGCAAAACGTCTGTGAAACAGGTGACACCGTCTTTCTAGGGCCATGCGAAAGGAATGCCTCAAAAGATCTGAGCTACATTCCAACTTGAAGTTCAATTCACGGGAGGGAGCTACTAATCCCAGGCCCCCAGAAACCCACGGAACTTATCCATTTACTTGAAATGCAAGCCCGGCTGCTATCTAGTACGCGAGATAAAGATACGGTGCAATCATCACTCTACGATTTGATAAGCTAAGTACATACTTATAAAAAGCGAATGATGGTGCTAGACTTCCCAGCCACCGCGTTTTCGTTTCTCCAGGCTATGTATGACATCCCCCAAGACCGCCGCATCGGGATGATCGGGATGCGGCACAGGTATCTTACCCCATGCTATGACTCCGCTGTCACGTTTTGTTCAACAGCTGATGGGGACAACAAACAAACAGACCCCCATAACTTGAATGGCAGGCCCCACATGTCATTGGCGGGTTTCGGTGGGTGCGTTGCAGATGCATCATGCATGCTCAGTTGACTCATGATCCATCAGAAACCACCCGCGAGTTCATAATTATAAAGCTCTGGGAGAAATCCCCGAACTCGGGGCCACTATTGGCAGTACATACACTAATCAGCCAGATACCCCGTGAACGCGTGAATCTTGGATTATGGATTGGGCGTCAGGCATATCAACGATCTCAACAAGCACGCGAAGACTCGTTCAAGGTTCTGATTTCGGCAACTACCCTACAGCCATCCCCCTGCCCGGATCAATCAATCAATCAAGGCCTGGGCTAAGCCAGCCAGCGATAAGATCAATCAGCCCCGTGGCATACAGCCCGTTTTCATCGTCTCGCCTTCTTCCCTCTCCGGGTCTGCTTCTTCCCCCCTTCTTCCCCCCCTCCGCCTTGTGCCTTTCGCTTCTGTCCCAATTCAGAACCGGTCGCGTTTTTTACGCTCACAACAGTCGCGGCTCCCGCTTTCCCCAACTTCGCAACTTGAGTTTCTGCAGCGCCCCAGTCTGCACCCGCGTCGTCTATGGCATACCTAGCAAACACAATGAATAAATAGTCCGTGATGAATTCACCCCGACCGCATTAAACGAACTCCACCCATGATAAAGACGAAAGAACACCTCAAGAATGGTCGAGCGTATCCGAAGGTATACCATCACTTCCCTTTGATTTACCAAAGGGAGTTAAAGGGGTGTTACACCGAGGGAACAATAGCAACAAAAAAAATGAAGATATGCACCACTCACTTGCTCAGATCAAGCGACTCGATCATCGCACGCTGCTTCTCCCGCAACGCTCTCGTCACCTCGTCCCCTTCCTCATTCAGCTCCTCTTCAATGCTCCTTACGACAGGTTGCCATGGTTTTGTCGAGGCTTCTCCGCTACTGCTGCCGTCGCCGTCACCCCTGACTCCGTCGTCGTCTCGCACGTGGGACTCCGCCAACGGTCTGAGCTGCGGAGGGGGCGCAACAGGTATGTCCGCCCCGATCGCCTCCTTTTGAATGTCAGTCAACTTCTTACTGATCTTTCGGATAAGCTTGTTGAACAACGCCAACGCTTGCGCGACGGGCAGCGACAACTCTTTCTGTTTGTCGAGCGTTGTACGTCAGCAATCAAAAATGGTTTTGGTACCGTCAAGGTGATGTACGAAGAACACGTACCTCGACTTCTTCGATAGATTTTCTCTGGAGGCCCATGCCGAGGAGTATCGACGCTTGCACAGCAGACAGGCTCACGTCATCTCCGAGCCGTTTATCAAAGTAGAGAGAGGCGACGTGAGGCAAGAGGTCGAGAATGACGTGGTAGTCGACCATGTTGTTAGCGTACGAGTCGAGGCGTTTGAGATCAAATGGCGTCACGAGGAACGAAAGTTCAGTCGAGGTGATGACTGTATCAACAAGAAGAAAAGAGGAAGGATGAAACCGGAGCGTACGGATCAATCAAGAAGATGACCTTACCTAGCGGTGTGGAGGACTTGCTGCCATTCTCGCCACCACTACCCTTCTTGACTCCTGCGTTAGCAGCCTCGAGAATGCTGAGCGCGGTCACGCTCCCGAACTCTCTGAATTTGTAAGAGAGCAGAGAGAGGAAACGTCGCCTAAAGTCTACCATACAGTTATCTTCCGAGGGCCTCACTTGTGAGAAGTCCCCAAACTCACCCTTTGAAAACTCGCCCAGCCACTCGAGATCGCTTTCAGCAGAGCTGTTCAGCCCTCGAGCCATCACGCATGTATTTTCACCTGTGAGCTCGGACTGCGTCTGCCGAAGATAAAGGGGAACAAAGCCCGCGCGTTTCCAAAACCTATTTGTTTGATCGACATGTGAGTACATTGATCCGTCTTCAAGCCTATGTCATGGAAGAAGACAGCGTACCTCAACAACTGCGGTGTCAATCCATACGAAACGCCCAGGTAATCCAAATTCTCTCGTTTCCTCTCCGACAAGCGCTGGAGCAACGGTGGCATTGCATTTGCGGGACGGACCATAGGGTGATCGGTATGAAGGTCCGTGTTCTAAGAGGGGAAAGGAACCGATGATATGTCAGAAGCCGAGTCAGGCGATGATTAGCGAAAGTCGGACATGAAAGGATAAGGAAGAATTTGGCGTACAGGATCGATCAATGTGGCATCGGGATAAGAAGGCTCCGAGAGGTCTTGCTCCGAAAGGTTGAAGTATTCTCCGCTGTAAAACGAATTGAGATTTTTGAGGGCGCGGGAGCCATACCCCATCTGTGTGCGCGTGATCAGCCCCGTTCAACGAGATACATTCTGTCAGAACCGTCACTACCCCACCACCTCCTAGCGATGCCTGGAGGTTGGGCAACAATTCGGAACTCAAGGAGCGAAAATGTATCACTCACGTTTGCATAGTCAGGGTGTGTCGCGATCCTGACGACCCGCGCCCCACTTAACATGCCAAACTTGCTCTCCTGAAACTGCTGCGCAACGATCCACGGAATCATATCTCCCCCTGCTCTTAAACCCCTGCTCAGGCCTTCCATGATCGCAGCTTTACTGATGTTGCCTTCGAGCGCGACCTGTAACACAACCAGCGGTTCTGGGAGATGTGACTCGTCGTCTTTGAGGGGAGGGAGCAGTACGAATAGATGATGTGCGGGGGCATCCGACATGAGCTGGAGATCGTTGGGTTGATTTTTGTAGTGAGAAGCAACGTACAGTGCCATCATCCGCTGGAGGAAAACCTCGGAAGCGGGATGATAACTGAACAGGGTGTCCCGAGAGACATAGTACAGCTCACATGTAGACGGATGGGGGCATCCCTGCGCCGAAGCCACAGCAGATTTGGAAGAGATGGTAGCGTCAAGGCAGAGAACGCTGTTCAACCACCTCTCGATTTTGTCTCCGGTACCATAACGTATCGGTGTCTCTAGCTTTATTTCCCGTAGCGTGCGCGTTTTGGGTGCATTGGTGTGGCCAGTAGTCGTCTTTTGAGAGGTGGACGTGGTCACCACAGAAGATTCTTGTGCAGCGTCTTTAGTGAGAGAGGGTCTGGTACTTTCGCGCAATTGTTGGATGAGTTTCAGGGAAAGAGAGCGACCAGTGCCTTCGTATCCGTTGATGGTCGAAGCCATGAAGACGAGGTATGGTCCAAGGAGGTTGCGCACAAGAGGAAGTGGGATAGCTGCAGCCTCGTCGATGATAACGAGTTCAGCCTGTCCCAAGACATGTGCATCTTCGGGTTGGATGTACTGTCACAATGTGAGCGAGATAACGCTGATTGATAATGGGACCAACCTGTATTGTTTGACGATGCTGACGGAAGACGTTGACTCTAACGATAGCCTTGTTAAAATCGGGATTCGTGCTCTGGAATATATCGTAGTCTAGATGCTCTTCATATCCCAAGCTGTCCAGTCCTTTGAAGACGAACTCGAACAGCGTCTTCAGGTTCTCCGGGCTAGGACTCGTCACAAATATGTTTGAATACCCGTGCGCCAGGGCGGACGCGATTGCGAGACCCAAAGCTGCGGACTTGCCGCGCCCACGAGCGGCGGTGAGCGTTACGGTGGAGGCAAGAGTCTTTTCCGCAATAGCTTCCGCGAATGTGAGGAGGGCCTGTGCTTGATCGATAGTTTTGGTGAGCTTGACGAGGTCTCCAACAGGCTTGGTATCAGCCAAACTATTCTTCAGGTCCTTGAGCTCTACGTCGACCTTTCCTTTACCATGATCTTCTTCTATGGGCACTATGTCCTTTGCCATGGAGATGGGGAGTACGTTGAGTTCATCGTCCAAAACTAAGCAATCCGCGCAGGACCCCAAGGACAGGATGAAACGTTCGTTGAATCGAGCAACCACGGCATCATGAGACGAAGTGCGGTAACGTGCATGAACATCCTGCAAAGAGACGATGTATCCTGCTCGTTCCACTCGCATAGCGAACATACTCACCATAGTCATCGTGTACAATTGCCTGAGCGACGTCATTGTCTTGAGCATCAACACTACAATCCCACCACCCTCCACCGTCTCGATCGTTCTCGCAAGCAAATTGGGGGTAACGGCTTCGAAATCTTGCAAGACGCACATCCCATAAGTGTTTCCGAGAATTTTGTGTGTTTCTTTGTAGTACGTGTATCGGATGTCGGTGACGGTAACGAAAACCTCGAATGGCTTTTGCTCGTTGGGCTCCCTGATGCCTCGTTTTACGTCACGCTTGATCTTTTCTTCTCGTTTTTTCCGGTGTCTACAGAACCCCGTCAAGCTAGTTGAGGAGGGCTCGAGATACCACTCACGTTGTGAACCCCAGTTCCTTCTTGTAGCACCATAGCACCGAGGGCCGCGCCGATACCCGAGCTTGGGAGAGCAAGTAATGGATATTTAC
>JBBPPY010001504.1:0-10444 GCA_038092195.1 Leccinum barrowsii | reverse complement strand
ACAACTAGCAGCCACATTCAGCCACAACTGTGGGAATAATCATCACAACTCGAAGAAAAGAAGGTAGAGGTGTGTAGAGCGACCACAAAGGTCTAGAACCTCGAGGAGAAAATGTTGATAGGGTTATTGACCATGGGGAATCCAATGGTGATGCTTAGAAGTAGCGCAGAGCGCTACGAAGTCTACAATGAGATAAAAAGATGAAAAGAGTGCGAAATCACCAAAAGTAACACCATCACCCTGATCAATTCCTTGATGAGCTATTCAGACTACTGCAAGACAATGATGCTCTATGTCTCCATTCATTACAGCACAATCCATTGTGAGCTTACTTGTATAGGCATGATAATCACTAAGCAAATCAGGAAAGTTGCTAAGGAGTGAGATGTAGATATCCATACTGATTTTATGTGAAGTGTTTCTGAGTACAACCCTTGTCTTCCTGCCACTGGATACATTATAAAGTGAACTCTTTTTTCTTTGTTCATGAAAACCTTGCTTTCTTATGCAATTGGATAACAGATATTTATGACACATTGATTTTTCATTAACAAACAGGAGCTGCTAAAGCTTGTGAAAGAATTGACACTGAGCCAAAGGCAGTAGTACAATGCTTACACAACGGACATTGCACATACTGTGCTATGGCCAACTTGGCCACTTTCACTATATATATAGTTCAGCCTTTGCATCTTTGAAAGGAAAACAAAGGCTAGAGCAGTGCCATTCTAGTAATATTTTTTATACTTTTCCTGTTTCTCTTGTGTTCCTTGTTTTTATGTCTATCTCTTGTTGGACCCAGGTTTGGCATGTGCTTCCATTGAAATTGATGTTCACAATTGACAGGCCATCAAGAGCAAAATGGTTGGTAGATAAGCAAGAACAAGTAACTGCTAATCTAACAGTTGAAAATTCAATTTGCTTGTCAGCAGGCCTGATCCAGCTGAGCAAGATGAAGTGCTCTGATCTGTGATAAAATATAAGTGAGAAGAGGAGATTGTGACAGCAGAGCCAAGTGCAAGGAATCAGAGGAGAGGCTTAATACTTAAATCAGGATGATCATTGTCATCACATGTTGGCATGGTAACCTTCCATACCTTGAACCAATTATGAATAACAATATGAATAACAATTGGCACTCTAAAAACAGATAGTTTTGTGCCTGATCTATATCTATCTACACAAGTAATTATATTGAGTGCCTGATTAAAATTTTCTGAATGCACTTACTTAAGCATGAAACTGGAGCAAAGCTTTGACCATGATGAGCCCTTATTGCAATGCTAGAATTTAGTTGCTCATCATTCTTATTCATTTGGGTGTGAGGCCCAAGTCCAGAGGCGAGGTTGGTTGAAGGCCAAACAGAGGTCCAACAGAAGAAGTACTAGATGACAATACAGACATCTTGTTCTGTTCACTGACACTAAGCTCAGCAATAACACAGTTTGGCTGCCACAACATCCTGAGATCCAATTGGAGACACACCAATTGATTAATATTATAAAAAGCATTACATCGCCGAACCCAGATATCCTAATAGTGGCAGTTCATAAGGCATCATTGCTTATACATTGCTTATAAATCAATTGTAGACAGATACCTGGCAATTTCATTTCACAACCTGCCAACTCATGATGCAATTGAATGAGCAGAGTAGTTTTCCTACTATATGCTGCTTCTATTTATTGCTAAAGCTATTGAGTATGTTGTTATTTCAATTCCGAGTGTTGATGATGCAGGAGGAGGAGAGAAATGCACATCTGCTGGTTCCACTACAAAGTGAATTCTGATCATGAGCTGGATGTGACACACTAAGAAGCTTCCCCTTTGTGATCATGTATGTGAGCGCGTCAGAGAATGACACAGACTTGATGAATTGGCAGATCAAGCGACCATTGACCTGATCACATACTTCTGGCCTAGTAAACAGAACCAGAAGTGAATACTTGAGTATTCAAGGCGCAAATCGTCCATGCAGGATTAATAACAGGAAACGGAATAAGGCCCTTAGCTCGCTAGTTTGTTATTGTTGTTAGGTCCAAAATTTTCCCTGGAGGCCCTTTCAAGGGTTTGCTCTACGTGCGGACAGGAGGCTCTATCTACATCCTTGTCATCGTTGCAGGATTGGACCTGCGGCAGGCGTTAGCACAGGCAATTGCAAGTTATTTTTTGCCCTAGATCACCAAGCCAAAAGAAAACCAGTGATGCAAAATGGTTTCTGCAATTTATTCAGGCAAGGCACAGTGCTGTCTGGGTGGCCAACCTTTGAAGGGTTACTTGATGTGGCTCAAAAGCCGCATCAAATGCGACCCTGAACGCCTTGATCCGACTTGGTATCATGCCTCAATACATTGCTGGCCTGTCTGAGGGTTTCCCAGTACTTCCCTCACCAAAAAACGAAAGGTTATGCATGCACCCAGCAAGGCCAAGGATCTACCCGACGCCAAGACCCTTCCAAGCCCAATTATCTACCCCATCAGAGCAATCTGAATGAAGGGCACATAAAATGTAACTTTTTCTTATTATTTTACGCAATCATACCATAGCGGATAGATACTTGTTACATCGCTTACACTCATACATTTGGGTGACGCTATCTTCTGATCTTACCTACTATCTTCTCCCTGATCCTTCTCTACTCGACCCATCAGCGGTCCTGGTATATGATATTCATATCACATGTGGGTATTCCTCTAGACACTACTACCTAGTACTACACCCCACATGGACAGAAATGGATTTTGTTAAAACAAAGCAGATCTACCCGACCCCAGATGATAAGCGAATAAAGCTTCTGGGAGTGGGATAATAATAGGGGCTGTCGACCATGGGGAATCCAATGGTGAAACACTGGAACACATCAAAAGCATCGTCAATCCTCAAAGATCCAGAAGTGTGATCGCCATAGCTCTTAGCGTGTTGGGTTTTCACAGAGCTGGAGCCTGAACCATCATCTGAAACAAAAAAACCAAGAGTTGCAAAAGACATATGTGATGTGAATGAGGAGAGCGAGGGTAGTGGGAGTCACTAGAGTGGGAATGACAGACTTGGTTCCCAGTAAGCTCAGAGTCTG
Organism: Leccinum barrowsii; assembly: GCA_038092195.1. NCBI lineage: Eukaryota > Fungi > Basidiomycota > Agaricomycetes > Boletales > Boletaceae > Leccinum > Leccinum barrowsii. The sequence goes on along the minus strand of JBBPPY010001504.1, from coordinate 7,371 downwards.
GGCCACGCGTCAGGTGTGAGTAATAATTAACAATGTTTTTAGCATCATATTCACACTTCCTATTATGACGGCACCATTTCACTGTCTCACCTAGCCCAGCCTGACGACATGCAATGAGGAAAATCAGTCCATCGGAACTTGTGGAGTACATGATTCCTCGTAAGCATTATCTAGTTAGGCGCTCACTATGAGCAGTAAACTACCAGATTAGCCTCCACTCACAGTTCTCCCTGAGTCTGGGGTTCTCCTGGCAGTCAATTGCACTGGTACTACACCTGCACCTGTATGCAGGACACTAAATCCTGTAGAATGCCATTTCGCCACCACGATAATTGGGACGAGTTTTTGGTGATTTCGCACTCATTTCAACTTTTTACCTCATTGTTAGACTTTCTAGCGCTTTGCACTACCTCCCATTCAATTATTCTCCATGGTCGATAATGACCTTATCAAACTTTGAATGACATTTCCCATGCTATATTAAGATGAAAACATTTCTCAGACTTGTGAAACATATTGCTGCTGACTCGACACCCTTCTCACTGGTATGCATGCATGCACCTCATAATGACCATGAAGCTCATTTATGCAAGTAATATTACTGGACATCGATGATCACAGAATGAGGCATTGTAGTTTGGCATTTTCTTCCCACAGTTGTGGCTGATTATGGCTGATTGTGGCACAGTATGTACAGCCACTGAACATAATTCTCAGATTCCTCTGTTCTGTTTCCCTTGGTTACTCACAGTGGACTCCAGGTCAGTAGCTCATTATATTCGCTCAATATCATTCTTTGGTGACCCCATTCAGTAGAAATTTCGGCAAATGACCGGCTAGCCAATGTGCCAAATGTCCGCAACTGACCGGCCAGCCAACATCGGCCAATGGAGTGAAAATCTCGGCGAATTACTGGTCGGCCAATGCAACTAGAACTCAGCATGTTGCCGACTGGCCAATAATGGTCTGGAGATGCCTCCAGTGGACAGTTGACTGATCGGCCAACAACCAAAAATTTGGCATGTTGCCAATTGGCCAAAATGATAACTCGGCATGTTTGCCAACTGGCCCATGGGCTGTGGATGCCTGCATTCCATAATTGACCGATCAGCCAACAACCAAAAAATCGGCATGTTGCCGATCGGCCAATTGGCTAGGGATCAGTCCATTCCACAGTTCACCGATTGGCCAGAATGAAAACTCGGCATGTTTGCCGACTGGCCCATTGGCTGTGGATGCCTGCATTCCATAATTGACCGATCAGCCAACAACCAAAAATTCGTTCACTGATCGGCCAGTAGTAATGTGATGTGATTTCGGCATGTTAGGGCCTCAGTCAGTTCAGTGCATATGGAATGCCTTGCCGAAGGTATCTCGGCATAACTGTACATTGTAATTTACTTTTGTGAAATCTTCCTACTATACACTGCTCTAAGGGATAGACTTGCTTTAGCCAAGGATTGTATGTAATAGAATGTTATTTCGGCATGTTAGACAGTCCATTCAGTGCATATGGAAGGCCTTGCCGAAGCTATCTCGGCATAATTGTCCATTGCAATTTAGTTTTCTGAAATCTCCCTACTACACACTCTGAGTAATAAACTTGTTTCGGCAAAGGTCTGTGTGTAACATAATGTAATTTCGGCATGTTTTGGCAGTCAGTTCAGTGCATATTCAAGGCCTTGCCGAAGCTACCTCGGCATAATTGGTCACTGTGATTCCTAAGAAATATATATGCCTACATACTACTCTAAGTGATAAATGTGTTTCGGCAAGGGGTAGTATGTAATGGAGTAATGTTTCGGCATGTTAGGCCAGCACATTAGGTCCTATGTACCAGAGTAATGTTTTGGCATGTTAGGCGAACACATTAGGTCCTGTGTGTGCAGATACCGATGCAATTTCGGCATAACTGCCACTTCTGATTCACTTATAAGAAATATGCCTACATACTACTCTAAGTGATAAATGTGTTTTGGCAAAGGGAACCATGTACAGGAGTAATGTTTCAGCATGTTAGGCGAACACATTAGGTCCTATGTATGCACATACCGATGCAAGTTCGGCATAACTGCCATTTGTTATTCAGTTATCAAGAATATGCCTACTACATACATTCTAAGTAGTAAATATGTTTCGGCAAAGGATTGTATGTAGTAGAGTGCTGTTTCAGCATGTTAGGCAAGCAGGTTAGACCCTATGGAATCAGATGCTGATGCAGTCTCGGCATAACTGTCCACTTCTGATTCACTTATAAAAAATATGCCTACATACTACTCTAAGTAATAAATGTGTTTCGGCAAAGGGTAGTATGTACTGGAGTAATGTTTCGGCATGTTAGGCGAGAACCTTAGGTCATATCTATGCACATACCAATGAGATCTCGGCATAACTGCCATTTGTTATTCAATAATAGCAAATATGCCTACATACACTCTTGATAGTAAATATGTTCCAGCAAAAGATTGTATGTACTAGAGTCATGTTTTGGCATGTTAGGCAAGTAGCTGAGGCCCTATGGAAGCACATACCCATGCAATCTCGGCATAACTGCCACTTGTTATTCAGTTATGAGCAATATGCCTACAGTAATGGGTACATAGTAGGGGGATTTTATCAAACTAAGTCATAGTGTACAATTATGCCTAGATTGTGGCAAGGAGGGCGTCCATAGAACCCTGAGTGACTGCTAAACATGCCGGAACATCCCTCCCACACATACATTCCTCTGCCGAAGGAAGAATTGCACTTTTGGTATGTACTTTCATAGGGTGTAACCTGCTTGCCTAACATGCCGAAACAACACTCCACTACATACAATCTTTTGCCAAAACATATTTACTTCTTAGAATGTATGTAGTAGGCATATTTCTCATAACTGAATACCAAGTGGCAGTTATGCCGAGATTGCATCGGCATGTGCTTCCATAGGGTCTAACCTGCTTGCCTAACATGCCGAAACAGCACTCTACTATATACAATCCTTTGCTGAAACCTATATTTACTACTCAGAGTGTATGTAGGCATATTTCTCATAACTGAATACCAAGTGGCAATTATGCCGAAATTGCATCGGCATGTGCTTCCCTAGGGTCTAACCTGCTTGCCTAACATGCCGAAACAGCACTCTACTACATGCAATGCAATGCTGAAACATATTTACTACTCAGAGTGTATGTAGGCATATTTCTCATAACTGAATAACAAACGCAGTTATGCCGAGATTGCATTGATATGTGATTCTGTAGAAGGTCGGCATCCAAAGCTCATTGGCCAGTCGGCAAACATGCCGAGTTTGCCGATCAGTCAATTATGGAATATGCCCAAGTCACTGGCATGTCTACTAGTTGAGTTGGCTGATCAGCAATATGCCGAGATTCAGTTGTTGGCCCATTGGTCAACTGTGGAATATAGGCATCCACAGCCCATGGGCCAGTCGGTAAACATGCCGAGTTTTCATTTTGGCCGATCAGTCGATTGTGGAATGCAGCAATACCTAACCAATTGGCTGATCAGCAACATGCCGAGATTCAATTGTTGGCCGATCAGTCCACTATAGAATGTCGGCATCCACAGCCAGTTGGCCAGTCAGCAACATGCCGAGTTCCATTTGCATTGGCCAATCTGTGGTTTGCTGAGATTTTCACTCCATCGGCCAACATTGGCTGGCTGGTCAGTTGCGGCCATTTGGCACATTGGCTAGCCGGTCGTTTGCCGAAAAATTGTACTGCATTATGTGCTTTTTGGACTCCAGTGTGATCCTACAGTTGCTATGTAGTGGCTATCCCACCCCACAAGCTTTCTTTGCTTTTCAGTTTTTTTGATCAGATTCACAGGTCGGAACCTTGTCAGTCTTGACAACTTGACTTTGTGGATTGCTGGCAGAACTCATGATGATGTTTTGATCAAAATGCTGTACATAAACAATGAAATGATCATTCCAGGGCCACCTCTCCCCTGCCTTACCAATAGGCCACATGATAAGACGGAGCTGGGCAATGATGTGACCTAACAGAAGAACACATTTTGAGTCATTTTATCTACTTGAGTACCATGGACTTGAACTTCAATTGGAAGTCTAAGGTGGACCACCTGGCATAAGTCTGAACACCATCAATTTCAATGAGTTCTTGACAGATAAAAAGTGACAACAATTAGTAACCTAGAAGGAATCGGAGTATAGAAAAGCTAAGGTACCGTTTTCATCCAGTCTCCATTCGGGGTTACTGGCAATACATCTTTCTTTTGCTCGATGAATAGCACGAGTGATAGCTGATGAGGCGTGGATACGAGGTAGGTTGGTCGCAATACTGCTGTACAGATCATAATAAGCATGGTACAAGATATGGACCCATTTGTCGGGAAGATTGGGGAAATGGAGGACTTGACATTTGGATGTGAGTGAGCGAGTTATTTTAAAAAATATCAAAGATATACAGTGAGCCATCAATGCGAAGAAATTTGGCGGTGTGGCGGGATCGATGTATTTTGCTGTCCGAATCCCTGGATATACAGATCAGAAGAGTCATGGTTCAACAACAACTAACAAAAGTTCTTCGTATGTGGTGATAAAGAACGCGCACTCTATCAAAGTGCACAGTATTGATTGTGTGTGCATGTAACAGTTTGTAGCAAATAGTTAGAAGAACACAAAAGACAATTTGAAAATACCTATTCTGTTGACCACTCAGCTCAGGCAATTGATTACCCTCTGATTCAGGCTGAGATAAGGATAGCATAGTCTCAGAATGTTTATAAAGAAGGCCAGGATAGAGACAGTAAATGGTATAGTTGGTTCAACCACCTGATTTTTTTCTTTGAGTGTCACATTGTAATAGAAAAGAACACAGATCTTACTATGAATATTATGTCCCTGTTGACAGTTCCATCGATCGGTATGATAGAAAACTGGATCTCATGCTCAGCCTCTTTTCCTCTAACTCCATGTTGAAACATTAGTGGCTAGCACTAGTGGACCAACTTGGCCACTGTGACTCATGCCAGCCCAACCCTTCCCTGACCTTCCTGACAGAGATTGCAGAAGGGGTTGAGTGGAGAGAATGGCTTACCACCAGGATCTCTGAAGATGCCAGGTTTTCCAGGTACACCCTGCCAGCTGGAAAGATGATGGAGGCGTGTAGTAGCTTACCATGTAATTTCTGGACCTCAAAGAGGGTGTGTGTTCGCTTGGCTCCAAGTGCCACTCAAGGATCACCACAAGGTACTTGGTGTGTTTGGCTTCGGTAAGGGTGACAGTGCGGTCCTTGAGGTTCCAAACGAAGCTGATGAAGACAGGGTTAGATGAGAAGGAGATGTCCTTTGATGCTTCCCAGGGAATGCCGAGATGATCAGTGATATGATTATCGTCTTCAAGGTCATGGCAGAATTGTCGCTCATGCTTGGATATGCGCCCCCTGCAAACCAGGAGTGGCCTTTTCTGGTGGTGAGACAGAGGAAGTGAGATGAGTTTCTTGCTTTCTGCGTCTAGGCGAGAGCGTTCAGCTTCGTCTGTGGCAACTTGGTCCTCATGGGTCTGTTGTTTTTGACTATCCCACACTAGTAGCAGCTCATTTACCAGCCTGAGCTTGCTCATAAACACCTTGACACCAAGAAGACAATCTGACAGCAAGATCAATACCTGTTGCTCACCTCCAAGAGATAGCACCTTTCCTGTCAAGGCTGCTTTAATGAATGGACACTCACTCAGGCAGGTATTATCCGCACTCATCATCCAATTAGTTGTTGAGGTCGATCCTGTATGCAGTGAGCTTCCTCCTGCAATGTCTGTCTAAGGCCTTTTTTGTCTTGGATGGATGCAATGAACATGTACCATATGATTGCCTGGCCTCCGAATTATGTGCGGTTTACATGTCGGCAGTTGTATCTGCCATGCGCCTGATTGAGGACATTCCAAGTACTGTCTACTTGATATCACATTCTTGCACTCATCTCACTTACACCACATATGTACATGCTTCATGTCTTTCATCCAAAAAAAGGAGAATATCAACTTGTAATCCCCTTTATTCACAGTTTCATTCTCTTTTATTTTCAAGAATCTCTCTCCAAGAAGTAATTTGACATGGTCCTTGCCCAGTGTTGGATAAATGTATTTTCTCTTGTCTGTACAATATCCTTTTTGCCAATTGCTCATTAGCATACATATTGTGGGATTCATTAAACTGATCCAACAGTTCAATACTGGTCCATCAATGATAGCAAACTTGAACCAACTAGTGTCACCTATTCTCTTGGAACAGCAAATGGTAAAGAACCGTTGCAAAGTGGAAGTGCAAAATCCCAAAGGACTGCTCTTGACACCCAACTGATGCTTCCTCCCAGCCTCCCTTCCTTCCGCCTATCTTCAATTGACGGAAACACCCACAGGCTTTGGAAAGGATAATGGGCATGTGTTACAGCTGGCCTGGGTAGGGTCATATTCTACTGTTACTTTTGGTGATTTCACACTCTTTTCATTCTTCATACTTCATTGTAGACTTTGTGGCACTCTACACTACTTCCAACCATCACCATTGGATTCCTGGTTGATAACCCTATTCCACATCTTTTCTCAATCATTCTAGACCTTTGTGGTCACTCTAGACTTCCTATTTTGAGTTGTGATGATTATGCCCACAAATGTGGCTGATTGTGGCAGTTGTTTACTAGTATTTACAGCCACTTGACTCAAACCTCCAAAACCTTTGTTCTGTTTCCTTTGGTTACTCACAGTGGACTCCAGTATAACCTATTAGTGGTTATCCCACCCCACAAGCTTCTGTGCTTATCATCTACCAGGTTATGGTGATCAAGGCCTACCAACGATGTAGAGAAATAGCACTGCGAAGTTGTTCAATAATATGAGTTCCTACTGCTTAGCTATCAGATAGCTCAGTCACATTTAGATTGTGGAATGTACTTTAGAATTTCCCTATTCCAACCGTTGAACAAAACCACAAGAAATCCAATGTTGTCCTAGTCACTGTAGACAATGCCAAGAAAGCCAGAAACAATTCAACTCCATTCTGTCCTATGTCAAGATAAGAGATCTTCTAGCAAACAGAGTGACTCAGAGAGAATGGCTGAGATCAAGTGACAACTAGTCGATTTGGCAAGTCTGGTCACTTCCATTCAAAGGGAGTTCTCTGTGGGATTCAGTTTATGCAACTCCCTCTTAATGGTTGCAGTTAAGGAGTTGTAACATTTTATTGAGTACTCTCAATATCGTAGCAACTGCATATCGTTCCAAGTGTAACACTTGGCCCAACATCAAGATCACCTATGCAAAGACTCTACTGTAAATATTTTGCAGCAGATGATAATCAACATAATCAATATTGAGCCCTGCATCCACACGAGCATTCTCTTCTA
>JBBPPY010001503.1:0-10446 GCA_038092195.1 Leccinum barrowsii | reverse complement strand
AAGTGTGTATCTGTTCTCTGGAATCCTCATATTCGTGCTCATGATAACCATAGCCCTAGTTTTGATGCGCGCTTGGGCAATCTGGGGGTGCACATACCGCGGCACTAATTTCCTCGCGACGCTGTATATCTTATACGTTCTCGCTTTGATTGGATCTGCGATTTACCCACAGATTTCCATTGGATGTGCGTATTTTCGGCGTGAAACTTTCTGTCGATTCATGTTGATAACTAACCTTGTTATTTGCACAGCAATCTCCTACATGTATCTTCAGCAAGTCAGTGTCTGTATCGTGCCGATATCTTGTACGTTCAGATTTGTTGATGAATGTTGTTCATCTTGCACGACTGCAGCGCACATCGTACGTCTACCGATCATCCTTTTACATCTTGAGGCACTGCATCTGAGATCACCTTGCCTACTCATAGTGGTCAATTTGGTTTGCAACGTGAGTCGTCCTCGTACGACGTGGTTAGGGAGACCCAATTCAAGTTGGACGTGATTCGCATCGTACTACTAGACTGCTACTCGACAGTATTGTGTTGGCAATGGTATGGCACACCTTTCGGCAGCTTATCAGAGAGTCGCGCGGTCTCCACACATCGCTGCTGGTTCAGCTTCTGGTGCGGGATGGTGAGACTGTCCTTTCCTTGGTTATCTCGTATTGCTGGCCGATACTAACCGGAAGCCCAGCTGTTCTGTTCTATGTGGTACGCTCTGCCACACCCACACTTTTGGAAATATGATGTCAACCTGAAATCTCACGTCGTACAGACCAAGTTGTTCGTTAGTGTATCCGGAATAATCTGCTGGTAAAGGTTTATTTTCTCGATATGCTATGTTTCTGATCGTTGGTTGAACATTATTGACAGGACCATCTTCAAACTCGTGAGTTACGCCTTTTCATGCTCAGCGACCGTGATGGTTGACCGATCGGCTTCGTCGAACCTTGAAGGATCCAAGAAACTTTCTTTACCTAGCGTAAGGCATGACTATTCCTCCACATCCTGACCATGACATATGCTGCGTGATGCAGAATCTCGTCGCCAATACTTTCGATTATCGGCCAACGTCTCATTCTCAACCTAAAAAGATTCCAAGCTCGACCTCCTCCTATTACAAGACGCGACGTCAGCAGGGAGGTGGACATGCAGATGGCTGTGATCGTATTGGGAGATGACCATCATAATCACCTTTGGCCGTATTGCGATCTTGAAACGAACGTCGACCAGGCGGTGGACCCTGGCCCTGAACGCAGTGTCAGCGAGTACGACAGCAAGACTAGTCCGGGTCACACGAGAAGGACCGTGACAACGGGCTCAGACATTGAAGTCGTCGGGACGGAGGTGCCGTGCGATCAAGGTACGCGATGGAATGGTCCCTAGATATTCCTTTTCTGTATCTCATGGAGACTTGCAAAGTAGCATGAGATGTGGGCTGACTACCGAAGGCTGATCGATCGTTTCGTTTTTCGCCGTATACCTCTTAGTCGGAGAAGAACATTCACTTCCTGGTCATGTTATTCGTGGGCAGGGCAAACACAATGTTGTCGATTGTCAACTTTGATTGAATCGGGGACCTCAATTTGACCATTTTTTTGCTAAAACTTTCTTTCACCACCCATTGATTCATTGAAACGTCATTCAAGCTGACCATCATGGTCCGACGTCGGCCCTGGCAGGCCAAGATTGAAGGTCAACCAACTTACAGCAGTTTTCATTATTCTGTGGAAAAGCTGTAAACTGCTGTAGAACACTGCCAACTGGTGACCGGTTACTACTGCTTGCCTTGTTGGGCATCCCACCGTGACACAGATGCATCGCCGTTGGGCCAGATCTAGAAGAAGGTATCACGGTGAAGACGAAGCATTGGGACAACAGTAGCCTATGCTGCCTTCCCGAGTTCTCCCCTACTCGTGCACGTTGCTCCGTCCTTGCACGTTCTCCAGACGGTGAATACAAGTTCCGCAGGGAGAAGGATTCAGCGGCCATCAACAACCTGTGTAGAATCCACTCGGTGGTTCTCGGAAAACAAGGGCCGGGGTCATCGCCGGAACTTGCGAATCCGATCAAGCGCGGGGCCAGTTGGTGTCGTACCCAGTGGCGTCCCCATTTCCCCGGATCAGTCCCTAGACTTGCCCAAAGTTCCCCGAACAAAAAAAGATCGATTCTGATTACATATGATCCGGGATCCATGGCTCAGGGCACTATATTACGCATGTAATTATATAATTCGACAGTTGAAAACATTGTAAAATATCGGGGGTATACATATGAAAACAAGGGAGAAATCCCATCGGTCGAGTATAGCAACTGTGACCGAGATGCAACAGCGAGCAGGCATGATAAGGAGCAAGGGAGGAGAGAAGAGGATAAAAGGAGATGTGGCTCGAAAATGATGAAGGCATCTTTGATCAGGAAAAATTAAACCGGTAGCGCATCTGTCAACCGAGTGTAGACGTAACTTGTAGCGCATGACATGACATTTTGTCGTGCCTCGGATGTCATCAAACGTCATGAATATGTCTTGATGTTGATGGAAATCGTCATCCTCCGACCCATGCAACCCGACCCATCAAATCCTCGGCCCTATACTACCCGACGCCGCCACCGCTCCAACGCCGCGCAGCACATCCGCAATCACGTGCCGTGAGCTCGTTATCCCAAGCGTCTTCTTCGCGCCCGACAACGAAAACGATGAGGGCGGAGACGTCGAGAGCGAGAACATGGATGGGGGTTGAGGTGACCCCGCCGTGGAGCTGGTGTCAGCCGAGACAGATCGCCTCGACCGCCATGGAAGACGTGCACTGAGAGGTGAATGGCGAACAGAGAGGAGCGAAGGTGATTGTGAAGGTTCCCGACGGGACGGCGTGGTGATCGGCGCGAGTGCAGGTACGGGCTCTGGGCTGGACTCGGGTGGCCAGTCCTTCGTTGCAGGCGACAAGGCGTCCATCGGACTTGGCTGGTCGAGCGCACGGAGGGGTGACGGCGACCTGGATCGATGGCGATTGGACAGCGAAGGTAACGCTGACAATACGCTGGGCGACGGCGGCGCGCGATACAAGTCCTCGGAGAAGTTCGTTGTCGAGTCGCACGGCCGTGGCAAACTTAGCGACGATGAGGACGGACATGAAGGTGGCGCAAGCAAATCGCTTCGCTTGTTCATGTGGAAGGGATTGGGAGAGTCTCCCGAACACGTCGAGCAGTTCTGGCTGCCGTGGGCGACCATGAGCGAGGACAGAGACCCCGCGGGAGACGATCCAGGGGTCCGCTTCGGTGATGGGAGCGGGAACAGCTCGCTGTCGTCTTCGTCGTCGTCTTCTTCCGGAATGCGTGGTGTGGCGGGCATCATGTGCGTGGGCGAAGGCGGAACGTGTACATCGGCGGAAGCGGAGTTCGCCGCGGCAGAACGCCAGACCGTAAGCGAAACGTTGCGTTCTTCGCGAAGCTTCGCGTCATCGGACCATGGTGCCATCTGTCCTCGAGTTGTGGAGGGTCCGGTATCGCTCGAACGCCGACGCTTGTCCACCTCGTCTACGTTGATTGAGACTCCTAGAGCACCATAGGAGGCGGAAGCTGCACTTCCTGCGACGGTGATGGTGTGAGGACCACTGTCTGCACTTATGCTACGACGCCTCGAGGCGGCTCGCGAAAAATGCTCCTGCCACGCATCACCATTAACGAGAGCGGCTTCGGTGACTGGCTGGCATGCAGTACAACACGGACGCAATGGTACGGTAATGATGTCTGCGCGAGACGGAGAATGAGACGCTTTCCGTGGGTTACGGGCATGTCGGGTCAGTGTGGGTGAGGTAGATGAACCGGAACCAGAGGGCTGAGGACGATGGACGAGACAAGGAGGAAGAGGGAGGTGGTCGGGTGGGCGAATTGATGGGGGTGATTTGAGCGACAATCTATAGCACAGAGTTGGGTTCACAGGCGACATAGAGCACGAGTCAAGAGACGTACGTTGGAAGGGGAAGCCGGAGGACGAGGTGTGACTGATTCTCCTCGAGAGATGGGTGGTGATCTCGCGGTGGTGAGCGAGTGTTCGAAGGACCGGCGGATGATGACCGTCTCCTCCAAAGCGGGAGTGCGTACGACTTGGTGACAACCCTCGGAAGACGAGGTGAGCGATACATTTGATCGGGAATGACCACACACTGGGTCTCGAACCGAACAGCGCCGCCGCGCTCGTCGAGAGGCTCGATAGCGGACTCGTGCGGATCTAGTACGGTGGTGGTCAGAGTCTCAACGGTCGACATTGATGTAGGAAGCAAGAACGACGACGACGACGGAGAGAATACGAATACTTAATACTACTTGAAAGTTGGATGAGAGAAGCATCCCAGAAAGAAAAATAATGTCATACGATCACCAAACTGCCGCCGCCTCGGCACTGCTTGGCGTTTACGTTTCAACTAGAGCCGGTTGCGATCTCTTCAAGTTCCGGGAAAAAAATTGGCTTGGACGCAGCACATCCGAGCAAGCCTTCGCAGGCGCCCAGAAATTTGTTATGATGCTTTATTTTTCTTCCTTCTTGGTTCGATGATTTATTGAACTCTGTCACGACGCAGCCTGTAAACCTGGCAAACAACCGATCGTCCTCAAGTACACATACCTTCGACCAGCAATCCTATCACCTTCATGATCTTCGAGTCAAATCTTCGAAAGATAGTCTGTTGGACGCACCAGGCTGCTAGCCTCCTCTACAAACGTAGACTTGACGTCAATCCACGATGTGATGTCCATGTTGAGCAACCAAGTTCCTATTGATTGCAGCGACATAGTCGGCTACGGTGCTGCTAAGTATCAGGCCCTGTTTCACAGACCTGGTATATGATCTCACACCTGACGGACAAAAGATACTCCAGCATACAACTCACCCACACAGTCTCTCCCCATCTCTTTGTTGCAAACAGGGCTTGCTTTCGTCAGTGGGGCTTGGTTCGGTTCCGCATTCCAGCGAAGCAGCTATGGTCGCACGACAGTGAGTATATGTATGCATTCTCGCCTTATCATGGAACAAAACAACCTGTGAAGGTGGTGATTCTCTTCTCCCGGGCCCGGTTCTCCCACCTCGCGCACTAGCCCCACGCCTGAGCATGGGTATGGGTGTCTTTGAACACGAACAATTCCCTTATTTTGTTACTTTCACTGTATCAAAGGCCGCCTGCTATCAGCCTGCTCGGCTAGGTTTGCCCTGTGATCGCTGCATACACGTCATGTAGACAAGCCAGCCATTTATCCGATAGACAGAAACTTGGTTTTCCTCCGCATAAGGAACACCGTTCCGGCGCAAAGGCCTATAATATCATGCACATAATGAATAATCATTGCATACATGTCTCGCAAACAAGCTGGCTATACACCGTATGCTCGCTCGCTCGAACTGCCATCATCGATGATGATATAATGTCCTTTCGATCGCCCCATCGTCCCCCGTCGACGTAGGCGTGAATAATAAATTGTTACATATATGATTAGCGATCCAGAGTCAGATCCTTGGCCTCGCACGATGAGCGTTACACGGTCGGTTTCATCTAGTGGCACTTGGCACTGGTCACTGGTGCACGTCAATCACATACAGTCGACTCCCTGATAAGCCATAGGTTTTTGGATTTCCGAACTGCTTTTTGACGCCCTGTTATCTCTCCAATAACCCATATAACCCATACGTTTGAAGCTGTCCCGACAAGTATGCGTTAGGAGGAAGTCAACTGTACTTAGTATAGTTTAGATCCTCGCCATCGTCACCACCCACCCCACTATGACCTGTCAAGTCGATCAAGGGTCAGGGCAAGCCACATTAGACGAGTCTCCGCTTCCTCGTTTTCGGGGTGCTATTCTCGGCATCGTGTGGAATTAACTTACCAGATCCCTCGAAGTTTTGAGTCGAGTGTATCGTATGTCTCTGACGACAATTTAACGGCATGCCCTAGTAGTGGAGTGCCTGGTCGTCTACAGAGGACGTACTACGAGGATCATTAATCTTTCGTACGTTGACTTACACGATCATTTATCAATGATCAATAATCTTGTCGGCCCCTGGTCATGATCCTGGCGGTGATGATTTATTTATCCCGTTATCGCAGGGTGCAGTGGGAGAAACTTCTCTCGCGTCTCTGCTTCTTGGATCAGGGATCATCCGACGAGTCTGCTTGTAAGTTATTCCGTTTGGGAGAGATTGGTTCCAATGGACACTCACGCTATATCGGTGTCCTGTTCTTTGTGCGGAAGTCAAGAGGAGCCAGTTAGTGGGGTCGACTGCATATGTTTCGTGCACATCGTGGAGCTGGCTGACTCCGACGGAACGCATGGATGATGATGGGGGTTCCTGAATCTGGTATCGATTCCAAGGTAAAGGGAGACCCATGACACAGTGTATGACACCTGAATCATGGCTTGAAGAGGATCAAGTGAAACGTCTGATTGCAGGAAAATACGCACGCCAACTTACTGGTTGCGGATAAAATCATCCCTTCGTTGTGATTTGATTCGATACGACTTGGATTCTATTGGTTTCCATTCGATCTGAGGGGATATATGTAACTTGTTCAGTGGTACCGCTCCCCCATTCCCGCGAGCGCGCGTCCGAAACTCCAAGCACCAGATGGACGCATGTGCCAGACGGCAAATTTCCCTAAAAATAGTAAATTATAGACATAGCACGGCGCCGCCGTGTGGAGTAGGTAAATGTGGATCTGCTTGTGTTATTAATACTTATTGCAATAGAATACAGTCAGAACCGTTGGTAGAGTTCAAGAAGTTGGACCGCTCCTCGTCTCGAGTGGATTAGAGGTTGTGTAGTACTGCGTGCGTTCCATGTCTGGGGAAAAGAACGGGCTAACTTAAGGTGAGCGAATGACACTGATATTTAATCTCAGACAGGAGGTTGACCGCCGTGTGCAGACGCTGGAGGAAGCACATGCTCCGGTCATATGCGCAATTGCATAATATGACCTTGAAGACACCAATTAATTTTCTCAGGTACCGGGCTTCGCTCGGTCTGCTACCATATGAACACGAGTCGTGTGCCAACATACAGAACTCGTCGGATTTACCCGTAACCCCTCGCACGGCCTCGGAGCTGGCCGCGAACAGCCATGGTGTTTCAGCCGTCTTCTTTTCTTTTTCAAGGTTGGTCGGTAGTCCTCTGAACACCGGGGTCCCAAGTTGTTCCGTACGAAATGGCTTTCTTTTCTCCTGAGAGGAGGAGAATACTTTGAGGCCCCCACGTAAGTGTAACACTTGCTATAACTGGCTTTCTGGCTTCCCATCAGGTGTCAGGCCCATCACCTTTCTTTCAACTCCACAATGAATCATTATCCGTCACGCCGACCCTGGGCACTTATGTATTGCCCCGATCATGACCCTGTCACGGATCGCATTTAGACTGCCGCATGCAGTAAGTACATATAACTTAAAGGCGTTCAGTAATTCAGTCTGGAGGAGGCTGTCCGATCCGAAAGCTTATTTTCTCAAACTGGGATCGTGCGACCACTCCGGGGGTGTTAAGAAAACCTCACGAGTGTCGGAGCGGTCCGAAGTTCTTCGACTCTGACCGGTGCTGTGGTCACAGGGGCGAACGCCGATGTGGCTGGTGATATGAATTCGATGATGATCAGTGCGATGCTTTTTCATCATGCACAGGTAATGTATTGGCGTTGGCAAACCCGCGCCCGGCCACTACATCACAGCGGCCTTGATCTCTCCACTCACATATGAAACCGCTATGAACTACCACAGCAGTCATTTCTACGACTGCGATTTATCTCCATGTGTCCATATGTGCGTGTGCTATTTTTGATTCGGTGAGTACGAGTAGTAAGCCGTGTATTATAACGTACGCTCACAGCTTTTCGAGCAACATTTCCTGTAGGGGCCCGACCTCGCCACCGATAAGGGTTGTTCCAGCTCCGGGAAGATAAGCATCTCGTCAGACATTGGCCGACCGTCCTAATAAAATCTTTCGCAGACCCGGATCTGGTCGAAATACAGGAGGTGCTTATCAAATGCCTTGCCCGGGTTGTTTAATCTGTTCCCTTCCAATGGCATATTCCCTCACGCTCAGTCAAGGACAGATCGGGAACCACTCCCACCTGTGATCATTCATTTATGTTTGGCTCGAGGGCGCGGCCCCTTCCAGGATTCGTGTGCATGAATTCACCGCGACCACTACTTACATCTAGGCAACCCGCAACTCCTACCCACCTCAGATTCTCCCCACATGTCCCACATTTCTGTCCAGCTTCTCACTATCCCTGCTACTCGCCTGTCGTCGCATAAGGCGAAGCGAGATCCCCTTGTACGTCTTTGGCGTCGGTAGACGGCATTTCTATCTTCTTTGCGAGTCTCCGTTACTTAATCGTTCTTTACTCAGCTTTCATCCGGACGAGGCGGGTCCGGCAACATTCGACGTTCGTGCGCGTCTACCACTAGCGAGAGTCCATCCGATGTGCTTTCTCCTCGCGAATACGTCAGCGGAAGCAAAACCGACGACAAAGGAACCTCTCCCTTGCGCGTCGAAAACGGAAAACAACTCATGTCCAGTGGACGGGGCGGCTCGGGAAACATCCAGCCGTCGACGGCGGTGCCGCCCGATCTGCTGGAGGCCCACCCGCAGACGGCGGCTATCCTCAGCTTGCACAGCGCCAAGTTGACGCAGTACGAGCAGCGCGTCCGACAAGTCCACACCGAGTCAAAAGTAGTGGTAAGCGACTTTATCTTTTCCCTTGTGTGCGCATCTTGCTGACGGACTTCCCAACCCTCTCCCTCACAAATTGCTCAGCGCTCGTCGGGTCGGGGCGGTTCCGGTAATATATCGCAAACGAGACAGCGGAGCCGTTCGCAAGGGTCTGGTGCCGCTCCAAAATTGCGACTCTTTACAACAAAGGGTCTGAAGAGGGGTGGTACGAGGGACTGCGAGAGTGTCTCCCAGGCACGCGGTAAGGAGGGTATGACGAAGACGGACAAGAGGTACGTAATTTTTTTTTTTTTTCCCATGGACAAGGAGTTGACATCAGCCCTCTACGTCTGGTCGGGACGATCGTCTTGCAATCCTTAGAGCAAGTCGCACCACGTTCTCCTCTTCAGGCGGTTCAAGCGCCTTGGACGCTGGAAGTGGATACAGAGAGGGGAAGAGAGGGAGTTTTGACAGCCGGACAGTGGCGAAGTCGCGTGACTCCGTGCAGTCCGACCCTCTGGCCGCCGGCACGAGCGAGGATGCTCGATTAGCAGGGCTCGCCAGAAAGAGAAACAGCTTCCTTTTCCGATATAGCAGCGGAAGCAACAAGCACCTGCGGGCGTCCGCGGCGTCTCTGACGATGACGACGCCGCCTACATCGCCCACTGCTCCCACGTCACCGTCAAAGACGACGGGGTCACCACTAAGTCGGTCTGACACTCTGAGTCAGGTCTCGCGTCCGAAATCGGCCGCGTCGGTGCTGTTGCAGGACCAAGAATACGTCTCGTTCTTGGACTTGTGATTAGGTGCGGAGGTTCCCGTGGACTTTCTTATCTTTGATTACTGTGTGTGTGTGTGTGTGTCGAGTTGCAGCTTCAACTATACCCCGTGTATTTCCAGGAACGTAGAGACGAATGACTTTTTTTTCCCTCGGGGCGAATAGGGGAACAGACTCCGGCAGTGAATGGTAGTGAAGCAATGTAAGCGATGGGAATGGCCCGGTGTGGATACATGACTCTAAGTGATTGGATGGTTCATCGTGGAAGCTAACTCTAAGAACCTTCGGCAACTTCCTTCTTTCACCACTTTCAGCTGTCCTCAGGCTCAGAGAGTCGGTGGCTGGAGTGTATTTATTGTCCATCGCAGATACTGATAGGATATCCTTCTCGTCCCTGCACATCTCTGGCGGTTGTTCATCCACCAAGTGTTAGAGGAATGTTCAGGTGACAGTGTAAAGCCCGGATTTCGGATGGTTCTTGAACACAGGACAAAACGACGAGAGCTGATGTTCAATACAGAGTCATCCCTATGTCAGTGGGTCTTTCCATATCCTTGCGTCGGAACAACACTAATTGATCAAGCACAAAGTAACCCTGATGTTTGCACATCGTTTCCCAGTCAAATTGACACATGGTGCTGGGGTCATGTGGTACGGAGATAGGCTACCACGGACATTCACTACCACATTGTGCTGGGGCGCTTGCCACCGACGAGGAGAATTCTAGCCACCCACCACTTTCGGTCCATGCGGTATACTGACTCGTAACATGTGACATTATGATCGATTTCCTGCAATACTACTGGTCATGTTTTTAGACACTCATATTTTGTGCGATCTATTCACAGGCAACAGCGACCGGTTACTGCATTGAAGGCGTAGCATGACGTTGCTGATCTACATTCATGATTGCCGTATAAGCTCACTTTGCTGCAATAGGTGCTACACGAGCCCCGCCGGTAAGTGAATCAACTTGTATGGAG
>JBBPPY010001502.1:0-10447 GCA_038092195.1 Leccinum barrowsii | reverse complement strand
CTGGAGCGGCCAAGGACAATTTGATAAGGACGTGATCTTACACGAGCAGCGTTACTCACATTATCGCGGTAGGGTGAGGGAAGGATGTCACAAAGATTCAGCAGCGTGATTGCCTTGTCTCCAGTGGTCGCAATGGCGCAGCTTGGTGAGATGGCCATGCGCTGGATGGAGTGGGAGTGGTGGATGACGTTCCCGATTTGTTGATGTGTCTTAGTGTCCCAGAATGAGAGCGACGAATTAGCAGAGGCTGCGATGATTGTGTCGTTGCATGCCAGTGCAATGCACCATGGATTGTCGTCGCTGTGAATGCGCCATTTCGCGAGTGTCTTCTGGGTGGACACGTCGAAACAGTAAATGTTGCCGTCTTCGGACAAGGCAAAGAGGCGGTTAGAGTCGCTTGCCCAGGGGATGGATTGGATGCGAATGGCGGAGAATGAAAAGTCTGCGAGGACGTCGCTCCCCTCGTAGATGCGAACGTGACGCCGCGAGGCAGTAGCGATGTATCGTCCGTCGGGAGAGAACTTTACTGCATCCAAAGTGTTGTCGTGTTTGAATGGACCGAGGAGTCGCTTGCCAGTGGGAAACGACCAGACATTGAGCGTCGAGTCTTCTCCTCCTGTTGCGATTTTCGTGCCATCTGCTGAAACGTCCAACGCAACCACCCCCATGTCGTTTGCTTTGAACTTGATCATCTTTTTGTGGGTTTTCGTATCCCAGATGATCACTCGACCGCTCTCCGTCCCACCCACGATCCACCTGCCATCTTGCGTGACTGCCAGATCATAAATTGGACTCCCAACGTTGATTGGCTTCCCCACCTCCTTGCCATCCTCCACTCGCCATTGTCGAATCTTTTCTTCCAATCCCCCGCCCACGACATGCTCCCCATCAGCAAGAAAAGCGACCGAATTAATCCCATCTTGCGCATCGATTTCGATTGGATTCGCGTCAGTTGCGACATTGCAGGTGGAGCTTTTTCTGTTCGATTCCTGACTATCCATCGGCACCTCACTTTTGTTGGCCGCCGATGCTTGCACCTGCTGACCACCGTTCAAGGGAGGTGGGCTGTCTGCCCTACTCGGCTCTGTTGCTCCCGTCAGCGCCGTTCATCGATGGCCTTGCCTACGTACTACTCACCATTCCTCTTCCTTGAGTGCGACGTCACGATGGGAAGCATACTGGGTCAGATACAAAGTGAATGTCTGGTCGTTCACTTTCGGTACGCCTTCATCGCCTGGCATACACGTGCACGCTTATCCACTCCCACGCAGTTTACCCTGGGCCCTGGGCGCTAGATTTCGCTGATCTTGCTCGACTTTATGCGCACGTGTCGTCATTATTTGGTCGTGGTTTTTTCGACGAGGAAATCACGACCTGGGTTTCAACGAAGACGTTCTTTCTCATCTCGTTTCGACATTTTTTCGTCAGATCTTCTCCATGGAGCCATGCTTCGGTGTCACTCTTTGATTGTATCGCGCAGAACTGCACTAGCAATATTTGTGATTCACCGAGTTGTAGACCAAGTTCGACTCAGGACTGGCGTGCTCAAGAACCGTACTCGTCAGTTGATCCTTCCGATTGCATGCTTCTAATGCAATAACACTTGGACACTATCAGGGGACGCGTCGTCTGCATCGACTTGACACGCGCTCACCACACACGCGCATTTTTCACATACTCTCCTCCCTTCGACGACGTTAATCGTCCTGAAGATGAACCGCCGGTCAGGTTTGATATTCTCGAAGACACAGATCGCGGAAATGAGAAACGATGGGTGATACAGAACCTGTTATGAAAGGGGCAGTGCGCGCTTTCTAGGCATGTTCTTTGAAAACACACTCCATATGATGATTGAATATTGAACGATCGTCCCTTCCTTCTGTTTCGTTCTCATGTTTGTACATGGTACAGTTCGAAACAAACCTACCCATCTCACAGCATAACATATGAGTTCGCATATCCGTGACTTCTTCCCTCTCCCGGACGAGGCCAATTCTCAATCAATGCTCTCTGATATGGCACTCAAATCGGTGAACGGCAGCGTAATACCTTGAGTAACAGTTAAGCCCCACCGTCCTGGATTTCCAGAGCACAGAGATAATTCAGACATGTCCGGGATGTCATAAAGCCGTACGGACTCGCACCAGATCCACTGTATGGACCACCCTCTGCCTCTGCTTGGGTACCCACTCGACAGCCTCAGTATCTCGTCGGGTGCCGTCGGCACGCCGCCCTGTGCAAGACGCATATTATCTCGCGCTGTGCATTGAGCGCGACGCTCATCGTCCTTGTGATCAGCGGCTGTTCCAACGGCGACATCCACGACTGGATGCGCCGTCGTCGAGTCGGGGAAGAACGCAAACGTAACGCTGAACTGCGTGTGGTGAATGGCGAGCGGTACGGGACGTTCTTCTGGCGCGTGCTGCGATCACAAGGTGCGTGTTTAGTTGATTGAGAACGGAGAAAAATGTATACGAATCACGATGACCTCGGCTTCTGGCCGACGGGAGTTGGACGGGAGTGCTTGAAGGCGACAATACAAGCGATACAAGCGATACAAGCGATACAAGCGATACAAGCGCAGCCGAGCATGTTCCCTGCGTCGGAGAGACAGTGGATCGTGAGACGGAGGAACCAGACCTGGAATTGTATCTTTAGTTAGATAGATGTGCTGGGTGAGTGACGCGCACGCGTTGTCCTGCCACTATGCACAGCGATCCCTTGTCGATCGCGTCATCGTCACCTCTCTTCTGATGCTCTACGATACGAGAAGACACTGAAACGAGCACTTTCGAAAAAGGTGAACAGACTACGAGGCCTACCGACCGATTTCGTAGTCAACTGAGGCCATGGGTGAAATTTCAGAGTGGATGATGATGATGCCTCTGAACAGCCGATCTGACGATGGTCTGACCAATTTTACATCGACGTGGGCCACTACACTGCATGGAAGGTATTAGAAACACTCAAGTAAAGTAAAAGGATACGCGCACCGGCGTGTTTTGCCCAGCGGGCCAGCGTAGTTGTACTCAATCCGCAGCACGCAATATGCGTATTGCGCAAGGCGGGTGTCGTGCCGACGGCATCCAACGAAATACTGATGCTGCTGAATTGGCAGAGAACTAGTAGCCAGTACTTACAATGGGTCTGGTGCGATTTCATACGGCTTCATGACATCCCGGATGTGTATGAATTATCTCAGTGTGCTTTGGAAATCCATGACGGTGGGGTTTATCAAACTATGACTCAAGGTAAGCATACGAGATGCAACCTCCATGTAAAGCATTTAATGCAGGCCGCATCGTCTGGACGTCACATACTCGAAATATCGTGTTGACATCGATTGTCGCGAAAAAAAGGCCCAGGTCCGAGTCGATGACGCCAAATTACTTAAATAATGACGGTCGGGAAGGAAGTGAGGAAGATCTATTCGACTGGAAAACGTTCGTTTGAACATTATGTCTTTATCTATGTCGCAACCTGTCGCCATCCGAATGAGATAGCTATGAGCATCTAAATCGACATCCCTTTTGGGTAGGATCAAGCTCAGACAGGGATCCAAACAGCATAGCCATCCTGATCGGCATGCAGCACGTCACGAAGTAGGGCCATCAAAGAGGCAAGTGGATCGCCGGAGTAATATTAACGTGTGAGATCAAGGGCGAACGCAACTGCCAACATTGAATATTCAGCGGTTGCGTGTCATTCGAATACACATTCCACACACTGTGCATCGATCAGTGCAGGACACCCTACTCGTCAGCATAGATTCCGTCTCCGTAAATGTTGCCAACATAGGGCTCCGTTGTCGTGCCGACTCGTGCGTGAGTAGATCACCTTGCCACAGTACCAACTCTTGATTGCATACATTCCCGCATTCTCGCCCTTGCCATAGAGCAATGTGAAGATTTGGTCATCGTACTCTGGGCCCAAGTGGTGACCGACCAAAGGCTCGTTCTCCGGACGTGCATAGATGATGTGCCCATATTCACGAGCCTTCAATCTGAACCTCACCCCCTCCGCTGGGATGGTGGAGCTAAGCACTCCCTGAGGTGCCGAGTGACTTGGTCGACACTTTTCTCACTCAGTAAGGAAAGGACTTACAATTGTTCAACCTAGTGAGGAAGGAAGGATGACAGAGGCGGTCTTCAGCAGCTTCTTCGACGAGTCGAAGCCGATACTCCGAACAGTCGCTTTCAAGGCGCAAACAGGTTGTGAATTTCTGAGTAAAGAACCATCGAAAGTGATCATCTTCTCGGCGCTGCACTGACCTGTGCGGTTCGCAGGGTGCACCTGTCCGCTTAACACATCAAATGTGACCTTGCAGATGGGCATTTGCAGAACGGGGGATGCGGCGAGGCGCAGGGCCCCTTAATACCTAATCCCTACATAGGTACATGGTCCTGTATAGGTTGCACCCCACAAGGGAAGGAAATAAATTCAAAAAAATGATAAAATAAAATATATCAAGTACCTGTAATGGGACGCGCCCGGTGACCTGAAAGACATTATGTATGTATTGATTCCCCACCCTTGGATCAGGGGGCCCCTGCGTAAGCTCAGGCTCGACTTCAAAAGACGTAAATTTCACAGTCCATCTGCCGTTTTGCGGTGATTGAGTGGTTGAACTTTATGTCAGGCAGAGTTATTGGACATTTGACATACCAGGACACAACCGGCGAATATGTTCCTGCAACAAACTGGAAACTGATTCAACAGTGAACGACAACATAATGAAACCTCCACTCAAACACGGATAATGTCTGCTGAGTGAATTTTCCGGCTGTGCCACTGTGTGAATAGAATCGAGTTCAAGTGACTGGCTCCCTGGAAGTTCAGCTCGAAGCGGTCATGCTCGGGACTCCCCTGGACCGGTGTAATCTCGTTACTTATGTCAACCTCACCCCTGATACATAACACCCAAGAGTATGCGAACGGTGAACTGCACAGGTCAGTGCAGCGCCGAGAAGATGATTGTCTTTATTCAGAAATTCAAATCCTGTTTGTGCCTTGCAAGCGAGTGTTCGGAGTATCAACGCTCAGCGCTCTGAGCAACCTCGACTCGTCGGAGAACCTGCTGAAGACCGCCGTCTGTCATCCTTTCCTTCCTCACTTGCCTTGCCAGTGCCCAATGCGTCGTAAGCAGTGCCATCTGAACAATATATAAAGTTGGCCTGTCCCTCTGAATGCCCATCAGGTCGCAACTCTCAGTTACTCGCCTGTACTCGTTAACAAATACTCATCATGACCACCTCGGACAAACATGTGGAAACAACAGTAGGTCATTCCCTTACTCAATGATTCAAGTGTTGACCAAGCGATTCGGCACCTCAGGGACATCTCAGCTCCACCATCCCAGCGGAGGGGGTGAGGTTCCGATTGAAGGCTCGTAAAAGCGGGCACGTCCTTTATTCACGTCCGGAGAACGAGCCTTTGGTCGGGCACTACTTGGGCCCAGACTACGATGACCAAATCTTCACATTGCTCTATGGCAAGGACAGGAATGCGGGAACATATGCCATCAAGAGTTGGTACTGTGGCAAGGTGATCTTCTCGCGCACGACACAGCAGCCATATGTTGGCAACGTTTACGGAGACGGCATCTATGCTGACAAGTAGGCTATTCTGCACTGATCGACGCACAGTGGTATATTTGCTGATTGACGAACACAGCTGGTTCAAGTTTCCTGCGGATGCGAGTGTCAGGAACTCGTTCCGGATTTTCTCTCCAGCTTCGAACACCGTCCTTTTCTCTCGTACCAATCAGGACCCTCAGTTTGGAAATTACAAGGGCGACAAATATGAGGACCAATTGTGGTACTTCGATCGTGTCGAGGACTAGTCAGTAGTGAACAGCAAGGCAGACAGAGAAGTGTGTATTCTTATTTTCCACTGTCGCGGACAAACGGCCTCTGACAGTAATAGTTTTCAGGAATTTGAATTGTGATATCGCTGATGTATGTACGATCAATGTGTCCTGTACTTGTATATGTGGAATGTGTAGTCGAATGACAGGCAACCGGTGAATATTCTGAAAACAATATTCAATGTTGGCAGTTGTGTTCACCCACGATTCGCCTCTTTGACGACGTGCTGCATGCTGATCAGGATGGCTATGGTGTTTGGATCCCTGTCTGTCGTATCGTCTTTCTATTCAATAGAAATTGTAGTGGGAGCTTGATCCTAACCAGAAGGGATGTCGATTTAGAAGCTATCTCGTATCGGGATGGCGACAGACTGTCCGACACAGTTAAAGGCGTAAGTTTTGTTGTCTTTTTCAGGGAACTCAGCCACAGAGTAAATGTACATTTTTCATTCGAATGGATCATCCTCGATATCAACACGATGTTGACGTTGTGAGCCCGTGACGTCCAGACTCTAGATGCAGCCTGCATAAATCCTTTACGTGCAGGTTGCATCTCGTATATCGTCCTTGAGTAATAGTTAAACCCTACCGTCCCGGATTTCCGGAGCACACTGCGATAATTCAGATACATACATGTCATAAAGCCGTACGGAATTTCACCAGATCCGCTGCATGGACTATCCTCGGCCCCTGTTTGGGTACCCACTCGACAGCCTCAGTATCTCGTCGAGTGCCGTGGGCACGCCACCTGCCCTGTGAAAGACGCATATATCTCGCGCTGTGCATTGAGCGCGACGCTCATCGTCCTTGCGATCAGCGGCTGTTCCAACGACGACAGGTCCACGACCGGATGCGCCGTCATAGAATCGGGGAATAACGCAAACGTGACGTTGAACTGCGTGTGATAGATGGCGAGCGGGACGGGACGTTCTTCTGGCACGTGGTGCGTGTTTGGTTGATCGAGTACGGAGAAAAATGTATACGAATCACGATGACCTCGGCTTCGGGCCGACGGGAGTGCTTGAAGGTGACGATACCCGCGAGACAAGCGCAGTCGAGCATGTTCCCTGCGTCGGCGAGACAGTTGATCGTGAGACGGAGGTGCCAGACACTGGAATTGTATCTTTAGTTGGCTAGATGTACTGGGTGAGCGACTATGCAAAGCGATTCCTTGTCGATCGCGTCGTTC
Organism: Leccinum barrowsii; assembly: GCA_038092195.1. Lineage (NCBI taxonomy): Eukaryota > Fungi > Basidiomycota > Agaricomycetes > Boletales > Boletaceae > Leccinum > Leccinum barrowsii. The sequence continues at coordinate 3,392 of JBBPPY010001502.1, read as the reverse complement.
CGCCTCATAACTTTGTCGAGCATCCGCGTCAGCGTTACCTCCTATTCTGATGCTCTAAAATACGAGAAGACACGAAAGCGGGCACTTTTAGAAAGGGCGAACAGACTACAGGGCCTTCGTATTCAACAGAAGGCCACGGGTAAAATTTCAGAGTGGATGGTGATGATGCCTTCGAACGGCCGATCTGACGATGGTTTGACCATTTTTACATCGATGTGAGCACCTAGGCTGCATGGAACACGGAAGGTATTTAATAGAAACGCTCAAGTAAAGTAAAAGGATACGCGTACCGCGTTTTCCCAGCGTGCATCCGACTTGGTTCGGGCCCCACGTGAGCGTCCGTGTCCATATTTCCAGCATATCGCGCCAATCGAGGCGGAGCAATTGTCTCAGTGCATCGTACGTAAACTCTTTCTCAGATATGGAGGTCGCATTGTAAAAGCGTCATCGATATGTCAGCTTACGTACTACGCTCCCTCTCTTCCATCATGGTCCGATTGATCACCCACAATATGCTTGCCTGCCACGCCAAGGGCTGCACGTCCAACAACTTTCCGCTCCTGTTTCAAGACGTTCAGATCGAACTGCGTGAACAAGAGTTCAACCCCGATTTCATCAGAAACTTCGTCCCGAGACTCGAATGGCGTGCACTCGTCGACGCTGCCGCCCTGGCCAATATTCGAATTTTATCTCCTATAATCACGTTTTGAAGAAGAAAAAGATCAGTTTCTTAGGTTGGAGATACATCCCTGCCTCCCGAGCTTCCAGAGATGGCGGAAAACGAGCTCTTGCAAAGCTGCATCACGTCATCAGGCTGCTCGAGTCCTAATTTCGACACTTACACGCCACATGCAGATCCATGTCGTTGAAAGCGCAATGACATATCCCAACTGCAAGTATTCCCTCGAATGGGATTCCAAACATGGTCAGTCCTTGCAGCCACGCATGATCATACTTTATACGTAGCTTCCGGCAGATCATGAAATCGGCTGATACTTATCCCGATATCAAGGTTAAAATGGCATCGTCGGTTCCGAATATGATTCTGCAATTCAGACGCTCTTGATAGAGTGCTGACATTGCGAAGGAAAGCCTCGAGCTTTGAGGCGATCATTCATTATGTTTAGGTTGTGTGTGATTCGCGCTGGCACCATCATTACTCCATCAAGTGAGGTGCCCTTCGAAGATGCCGAGAAGGTCCGGAAAGGGAAACGAACAATCGAATCAGCATCTTGAAAATTTGCACCAGTTTGCCAACGGACGTGCCAAACATACGCGCCAGAAGAGCATGCCACTCGCCATTCACCACACGCCGTTCAAAGTCACGTTTTTGTGATCTTCCCCGGACCCCGACTCGACGACGGCGCGTCCGGTTGTGGACCCGTCGTTGCTGGAACACCGACCGAGCGCAGAGACGACGAGCGTTGTACTCAATCCGCAGCGCGCAATATGCGTATTGCGCAAGGCGGGTGTCGTGCCGACGGCATCCAACGAGATACTGATGCTGCTGAATTGGCAGAGAACTAGTAGCCAGTACTTACAGTGGGTCTGGTGCGATTTCATACGGCTTCATGACATCCCGGATGTGTATGAATTATCTCAGTGTGCTTTGGAAATCCACGACGGTGGGGTTTATCAAACTATGACTCAAGGTAAACATACGAGATGCAACCTCCATGTAAAGCATTTAATGCAGGCCGCATCGTCTGGACGTCACATACTTGCAATATCGTGTTGACACCGATTGTCGCGAAAAAAAGGCCCGGGTCCGAGTCGATGACGCCAAATTACTGAAATAATGACGGTCAGGAAGGAAGTGAGGAATATCCATTCGACTGGAAAACGTTCGTTTGAACATTATGTCTTTATTTATGTCGCAACCTGTCGCCATCCGAATAAGATATAGCGTCTAAATTGACATCCCTTTTGGGTAGGATCAAGCTCAGACAGGGATCCAAACAGCATAGCCATCCTGATCGGCATACAGCACGTCGTGAAGTAGGGCCATCAAAGAGGCAAGTGGACCGCCGGAGAAATATTCACGTGTGAGATCAAGGGCGAACGCAACTGCCAACATTGAATATTGAATATTCAGCGGTTGCGTGTCATTCGAATACACATTCCACACACCAGTGTGCGTCGATCAGTGCAGGACACCCTACTTGTCAGCATAGATTCCGTCTCCGTAAATGTTGCCAACATAGGGCTCCGTTGTCGTGCGTGAGTAGATCACCTTGCCACAGTACCAACTCTTGATTGCATACATTCCCGTATTCTCGCCTTTGCCATAGAGCAATGTGAAGATTTAGTCATCGTACTCTGGGCCCAAGTAGTGACCGACCAAAGGCTCGTTCTCCGGACGTGCATAGATGATTGTGCCCATATTCACGAGCCTTCAATTTGAACCTCACCCCCTCCGCTGGGATGGTGGAGCTAAGCACTCCCTAAGGTGCCGAGTGACTTGGTCGACACTTTTCTCACTCAGTGAGAGAAGGACTTACTATTTTTCAACTTAGTGAGGAAGGAAGGATGACAGAGGCGGTCTTCAGCAGCTTCTCCGACGAGTCGAGGCCGATACTCCGAACATTCGCTTTCAAGGCGCAAACAGGATGTTAATTTCTGAGTAAAGAACCATCGAAAGTGATCATCTTCTCGGCGCTGCGCTGACCTGTGCGGTTCGCAGGGTGCACCTGTTCGCTTAACATATCAAATGTGACCTTGCAGATGGGCGTTTGCAGAACGGGGGATGCGGCGAGGCGTAGGGCCCCTTAATACCTAATACCTACATAGGTACATGGTCCTGTATAGGATATTGTACTCCACAAGGGAGGGAAATAAATTCAAATAAATTCAAAAATAAAATAAATCAAGTACCTGTAATGGGACGCGCCCGGTGACCTGCAAGACATTATGTATGTATTGATACCCCACCCTTGGATCTTAGCCAAGTAAAATATTGGGTGCAGTATTAAGCCTCAGGGGGCCCCTGCGTAAGCTCAGGCTTGACTTCAAAAGACGTAAATTTCACAGTCCATCTGTCGTTTTGCGGTGATTGAGTGGTTGAATTTACTTTATGCCAAGGCAGAATTATTGGAAATTTGGCATACCAAGACACAACCGAAAATCTTCCTGCAACAAACTAGAAACTGATTCAACAGTGAACGACAACATATTGAAACCTCCACTCAAACACGGATAATGTCTGCTGAGTGAATTTTCCGGCTGTGCCACTGTGTGAATAGAATCGAGTTCAAGTGACTGGCTCCCTGGAAGTTCAGCTCGAAGCGGTCACCCGGTGGCCCAGACCTTGCTCGGGACTCCCCTGGACCGGTGTAATTTCGTCACTTAATAATGTCAACCTCACCGCTGATACATAACACCCGAGTAGTATG
>JBBPPY010001501.1:0-10458 GCA_038092195.1 Leccinum barrowsii | reverse complement strand
TAAATACTTGAATGCAGCAACCGAACAAGCCAGTCTTGTTCTGGTTGGATTCCCTCCATCCTACACATTCCCCTCCCAGTGTCTTTGTAATTGTTGAGGTGCCATAGTCCTTGTTGGATTTAGGTTGCCTTCATTACTCTTACCTCAGCCACAAACAACTTCAATACCTTCAACACCCACTTCCTTCTATTCGCAGAGCCTGAGCCAGCTCTTACAAGCTGGAGACAATTGCAGCTCTCAATCTCAGTGCAACAAGGATCTATGAAAGGTATTTAGCTATGCTGGTCACATGCTGGTAAACAATATGGTGCTTAATAGCAGCTGGCACCACACGAATTGCTCAGGCACTCATGTTCATGCTAGAACACTTTGGAAGGACAAAAACACTAAGTGCTTGAATCAGGCTTGCATCCATTATTCCTATCATAAGCTACTTTAATCTATCATTGTGTGTATGTAACTGATGAGTTCTTTTGTAGCTCAATTTGTTCCAGACCCCTGCAACAAGAAGAAAATCATTGTATCACTGTCTTACTTCCACTCAAAGATGGTTGGATAAGCAAAAACCTACTGTCAAGAGTTTTTAACAGTTGGCATGCATGCTTTAGTCTCTGGTTCCATCCCAGACCTAGTAGCGATGTAAGAGCAGGTTGACCAAATTACGGACTCCACAAATCCCTAGTCATTTTTCCTTCACAAATAGAATCCTATGATAAGTCTGCTTTCACATCAAATTCCTCCAGTCGACTAACTTGTGCACAGGATGTTGGATGCCTGTTGAATCACTCATTCCAAGAAAAGTTCCATCTTGATTACTGGTATAACTATGACACTTTCCTAGTTAGACTTTTTCAGAGAAACTACATTATAACAACCATCCACATGCTAGAGGGCACGCTTGGTGCTGCAGGCTGATGAGATAACATCAAAAACTGATTATGCAAATATCATATCCCTCATTTCCAAAGATTGTGCCTTGACTCTTCAGATTGGGCAAACTCTTCTTGACTGCTCCTGCTTGAAGGAATCAGACAGATTGTTTGATTCACTCAGATCACAGTGAGTTAATTTCAACTATCACTTTGAGTCTCAATTTCATAGCAACTTGACTCTGACTAATTGTTCTAGCTCTGCTTGGTATCTATGCAGACTTGTCTCTGAGGATAATGTTTTCACACTATTCCCAACAAAAACTCATCAGCCTGTACCATTTCAGGAGTTGGAATCCATTGTTTCACCATTTTTCAACTCCAATCACTGAAGTAAACCGAAGTCTGGTCGGACTATCAGACTGTCACTCGGGGGCTACACCGACACTTGGAATGAGTAGAAGAGATGGAAGAATACAAAGGACTTTGGCTATAGAGGTCAAAGCTAGGTCTACCAGCTATGACCAACTCGAGTATTTATACAATTGGACTATTCTACATACATGCGGACTACATGAGGCGTTACATACATACATTCTAAGTGACATCAGGTCTACATAATGATATAAGGGTGTGACTAGTAATGGAATGATAGTGGTGACGACATGGTAATGTAGTGACGTCGAGGATGAGGGCTGAGAATAGGTCGCCTGCCCTTAGTCTGAGTATTGGTATGGCCGGACTATAGTCCTGGCTGTTGGTGATGCTGGACTGTGCTCTGGACTGTGAGCAGTCGGTTGGACTAGACCGGTGATTTACAACAATCACTTTGTCATCATCTGAGGCATCTGCCACAAGTTTCACACTTATCAAACTTCAAGTAAGCACTCTAATATCTTTTAGCTTAAAGAGTATCTTCCACAGGAATATGAGATCTTTATCAGTGTTCTAGACACTCTGCCTAACAACTGATGGCCTGACACTACCCCTTTTGCATCTCTTGTCATCAACATCAATGTTTGCATTGAGGGACATAGAGACAAGAAGGACAAGCTGTTTTGTCTGGTCATACACATAAAAACCTTCAAGGAGATGAGTTGGTAATGTATGAACAAGAAACCTTGTCTCTTGAACCTTTTGGTCCTGGGTTTGGTAGCAAAATCTAGTCAGATCCTTTGGGTACATTGGATGACCAGTTTCCATTTTCTGATTCAAAATATTTTTGATGACACCCTCTTGCAGGGATGGCAAAAAATGTGCTAAAAGAAAATGGTGACCAGTGTGACTCCAAGTAACCACTGAATCCAGAACACTGATTTAAAATCCAATATCCAAATGCCAATCAGATTCTTGGATGCAAGGCTAGTCCAAGAAATAAAAATCTTGTGAAAAAGGCTGCCTGTATATCTGCTTTATTGTATGGATTATGGGCAGTAATGTCCTTCCATCCTCAGAATTCATGGATGAAATAAGCATTACAAAATTAGTCCTTCAATTTTGCCAATCAGGTCAAATATTGTCAACCAAAGTGTACAAAAGCTCTGTAGGTATATCATCATGGATGAATTTGTCCATGACTGAGTATCCCAATAAACAGTCAATGCAGAGGCATGACTTGCAGGCCAATGGGTATATCTATTAGGTCAATGACAATGAATCAAGGGCTGGAGACACTGGTTGTAGATAGACTCCATGTCTGTAGAGGTGATTGCTCTGGTCTCTTGGAGTATGTACATTCTTGGAAAGAATACTCTAACAACAGAATAATTGATGATTTTTGCAAACATGAAATTGAGAATGTTATGCATAGGAACTAGTTTTTGAACATTTTACATGTGAATTGCTGATTATTCCAGTTGTCAGATCCTTCACAGCCCAAAGTTTTTTATGGTAATACATGTGCACATGAGATGAATGTTGTCTTGATGGTGTCCATTTTACCACACACTCCTGCCAATGTAAATGGTTTGCTGAGTGTTATTTTCATTGGTCCTGGAAAGTTCAATCCGAAACAGCTTGGAACAATGTTTTGCATGTGAAGGGTGACCTCAAGATCAGTTTGTTTTTGATATGGCTTAAACACCAGCACTGCAATCATATCCTGTGGATGATGTGATCCCAGGACTAGGTAGTTGTGTCATTGAAGATCACAATTTGAATTTGAATTCTATTTTTCAGGAAGATGTTGGCAACCACCAGACAATACCAAGTATTGAGAGTACAGGGCTCCATGAATGTCAATGATGTAGGCTGATGAGGAGTAGGCCAAGGAGGGGTCAGTCAAGTGGTCCACTGCACAATGATGGTGGGGATTCCAGCAAGAACTCAACTGGCAAGTTCTGCTGTTCTCTATTCACTTATATACTAGTACTATACATGGTCCGATCAAGGCTATACTACAATGCAGCTAGGGCGTGTATCAATACAGCCAGTCAATACTACTAGTAATAGATAAATTAGGCAGCATGTATACCTCATGTTGTGGCTATGTAGCTACATATTTAGGAACTATGCCTGAATGCACAGATGAGCACTCATTTCTGAGGGTACTACTATGCATTTGGAAATCAGGCCAGAATGCATGACAAAAGGTCCCTTTTCTAGAGGTATCTGGTGCCAAGGGGTAAATTATGATAGGGATGTGGGCATTCTAGCACTTGGCCGAAATGTGCAGATTGAACATCAGCAAATCCCTATACTCTGGACAGATCCCTAGAACCCCCAGCCTGGTCCAGTCTAGACAGCTCTGGGCAGCTCTGTCTAGTGACCCAAAGTCTGGGGGCTCTGTGGAGTTCTGTAGCTCTGTGGTTCTGTGGGACCATGGGAATCTGTGGCTCTGTGGGTCTCTGTGGGTGACTGTGGGAAAGTAGAGCAGACTGTGGGAATCTGTGGAGATCTGTGGCTTTTGTGGAGTTCTGGGAATCTCTGTGGGATCTATGTAGATTCTGTGGGGTCTGTAGAGACATTCTATATCTGTAGAATATTATAGAAATAGTATGGATCACTCTGAAGTACTAGTTGGGACAGGGTTCTTGTAACAGAACCTCTATGTTCCAGTGAGTTATGATGGTAGTGGGAATTCACATAGTTGCAGGAGGAAGCTGAACAATCAGCTTCAGCTCCTCAAGTACTAAGTGTCCACTGTTACAATTGCTGTTGACTTCGAAGGACTTAGAGGAGTGGATGTAACTTTTTCTTTCAATGTTTTACTATTCTCTATTTACCTTGTAAACAATACTCACTTCCTCCTTGACTGCGCCATCGATTAGTCTCGACTCTTATCTTCTTATCTTCTTATCTTTATATCTTCTTGTCGCTTTATCTTCTTATCTCCCTATCGCCTTATCTTCTTATCTCTCGTCTTGACCTCTTACCAAATATGTCTCTCTCTCTTTCACTGCTGCTGACACTGCTTGGTCCGTGTGTTCTGCACCTTCCTTAAATACCCCAGTAACACGATGGTGTTCTTTAGCTAGTTCTGCGCAATACAGTGTTATCTAGTTCTTCCTCCACTTGAAGTTCTTCCTCCACTTGAAGTTCTTCCTCCACTTGACCATTTGCAAGTGAGACTTTCTCCTTTGCCTTTATACTAGACTTGATTGGTCTCTTCATGAGTACCTCATCTTAGTAGTAAGATAGTTGTTATCACTTCACATAACATCCACCAGTAGAATCAAAGTCCCTAATGCTGTGATACAGCAAATGCCAAAGGACAGATTTCTTGAGTCTTGGTGAGGCATGCAGCTCATTAATCAGAAAGATCCAACAAAGTTCTTTCTTCATAGAAGGATGCCAATATGAGTGCTTATCTAGTAGACCAATTCTATGTTGATCATGCACTACAGGGCAATGTGACTAGTTACTTCAGTAATAATATTTTCAAACTGTTTCATCTCACTTTCTGGTACACACAAACTGGGTTACCAATCCTGCAATTCATGAGTATGCACAAAACTACCCCAATACCTATACTGGCTCTTTCAGCTACAGTGGTAATTACATCTTCCTTATTTGCATATACTGCTTTACTCATTCAACCCAGCTCCTCTGCATGCTTGATCATGAAGTGAGCAGTTTAAAATCTGATTGTGGCACTACAATCAAGTTCCAAGGATCTGTGCATGCAGAACTCTATTATTTTATCACAGAATCTCATTAACAAAATTGTTCATGTTCGCATGAATGAACAAGATAAAGAAAACATCACCAAGGGATCGTAAATATTCAACAGAGTACATGTATCTCAAGCTAAAGGTGTACATCCCAGTGCTCACAAAGAGGCTTCCAGCTCCACCATGCCTCTAGGTATTTCCTTGGCATATCCACACTCCTTTGTGGAATGGTGATTCCGACCCCTTGAGAGAGAATTTTACCTTGATGCAAGATAGAAGCCCTTGAAGGGGCCATAGTTCCATGCAAGTGTTCCTTTTAAACCACCTTGTATGTGTGATTACAATAGTTAGGGATGATAGGCATTACTGAAAGAGGATGGTTTCCAACAGCTTTCCCCAGTGAGAAAATAAAAAGTTGAACTCATCTTCCCTACATCCCTCTTTCACCATTTGATAGGGCACAGTCTAAGTACCATCTTTGTCAAAGCGCTGTCACAGTGGTATATAATTCCAGCAATAGTAAGCTGTGTTCATAGTGGCCAAGCACATTCACCTCCTGCCCAAGTTCCTGCATTTCATAGACCACTGATGAAGTGTGCAGCTCAAGTTTCAACAGCAAACACTTGATGTCCTGTCATATATGAGATATTGTGCAGATATCAATACTGAATTGAGACTGACCAATGCATGACCAAAAAGAGTGTGGACGTCCTCATGGGTAATTGCCATAGTTTCAGGATAAAGTGAATATCCATTCCTAGCTCATCCTCCAGATGGCTTGAACCAACAAGGCACATCTTACCATGAACCCAGTGCAAAAATGCTTTCTGGTGTTCTAACTTAGTCGTCAGTATCTTGATCTTGGCCTGGTTTTCCTTCAGGTGCTGGTTTTCCTCGTCTTGAAGCAAGTTAAAAACAATTCCAGCTACCTGTGTCCATGACAAAATACCTCCTGAGAGGCATGTTCAATAAAGATTCTGGGAACCAACCTCCTCTCCAGTATGGGAGTCGATCCAGTGGACCATGAACTGACCATAGCAATCATAGATTTCCTGATTGAACTTGAGGTTCTCTGGGTTTATTTCTTTCAACAGAATACATTTATATACTTCAATGGGAATTAAAAACTAAAATGCAAAACTGAAATATAGGTCAATAAATGGTGTCAGTCCATTCATTAAATGTATATAAAACTTCTACAAAAAGGTCTGGTAAGATTTGGCGGTCAAGAAAAATTGTTACAAAGAAAAAAAAGTGGTGAGAGGGTAGACTTTGCTATGTATTCAAATAAATTCTGGAGGCTTTCTCAACTTCCCAAATTATTTCTTGACCTTGGCAACCCCCATGTACACTGTCACTTACTCCTCAAAGTCATTTGTTGAAAAATTTTCATAGCTCCAGAAAAGCAACACCATTGTCATGGAGCCTTCCATTGTAATCAATGTAAGTCTGTCTTTCTTTGTGCTTGTAGATATAGCCACAGATTTAATCTATATGACAATGCCAGTTGGCATGATCATTCGGTCAATTGTGTTTTGATTTGCAGCACACATTGAATTCTTTGTCATGTATTAGGAACAGGCTCAATTGGATCTCTTAGAAATGCAATCCATCATCAAGGTGGTTGTGAGTATTATTCTCTCATTCAATTTTGATTGTCTCGACTAAATCACTCTATACAAAGGAGAACTCCAAAGGTTTACAAATAGAAAGTGGTAGATGCAGAGGAAGAAAAAAGAAATGATAACAATGATGTGGATGAAGAGGTACATGGATGGAGCTAAATCATCTGCACAATGATGCTCACAGTAAACTATTATTACAGGAGTCTGATAACAATATGAATGTCTCAGATGCAAAGGAAGACCAATCAGATATGATAAGCATATGATTAAAACCAAAAAAAAAACTGATTGACAGTTGATCTTAGGCAACATCCAAGACACAAAAAGGCAAAGGCAAGGCAAAGCTGAAGAAAAAGATTGTAGCATCAAAGATAGAGATGGCTTGCAATTCATCCTATGCAGGAATGAAACACAGGGTTTTTATAGGGCGGTCTGGTTCAGGCAGCGATCTCTCCCCCTCGAAGGTGCCGGGAATAATGCCACACCTGCAATATGCATCTGCAATTAGACCAAGAGAGAAGATGTAGTGTGCTTCCATTCAGTTCCTTTTCTTTTCTTTCCCCCTCTCTACTCATCTACTGCCCAGCTCAAGCAAACATGGCTTTCTACTAAGTGATGCAGGCTAGGGGCTTTGAGGTTGTTTAGCAGTCCATCAGGCAGCAAAATTCCACAGAACCCCCAGCTTCTTGCCTCTGGTATCAATAAGATCAAGTGCCTCATCAGTAAGGATTCATGTGCATGCTAGTGAGAAGTTATTTGAGGTTATCAACATAAAGTACTCTACATAGTGGGTCATCCATCAATTGACATTGCATCATCAATCACATTCATCATCTCAGAAATAGCATCCTCTAATGATGCAAATTTGACACAAACTGAGCTATCACATTCGTTAAGATGTCTTGATGCAGAAAAGGATAGTCAGTCAGGTAAGAGAACCGTGAGGGACCCAAAGGAATACATATAAAGAGGAATAAATTCCAATGCGCTGGCCACAGGTCACCAGAAAGACCTTGGCACCCAGCCAATTGTACACTGGAATATCATAAATAAAGTTGTACATTTGCTGTCTTTGTCCATCACAGCTAATCCCTTCAGGTATAAACTTGTTGATTGGTACCTTAAAATACCACTTGGGCTCAGATACTGTTGGTATTAAGCTTGCAAGCAACTTTGTAGAGGGTTAATATACACACCTAGTTCTGGCTCCTCCATGAGCCCAAGCAATGGCAATTTGGGAGGGGGTGTGGGATGGGAAGACATCACATTAGGAACTTGAGCAAGAAAAGTTTGTTTATGTGTTCAGGGGCTATGATCTCATTTATTTTCAATGGAGTTAGGGTGTGCATGCTGGCCTTCTTTCAAAGTTCAAAGTTATCACCTATCTTGCCCTCACCCTCAATATCACCGCTGTATTGTTATCATAGACTGGAATCATGTAAACAGGGGGACAATTGTGCCCCGCTGCTGCAGTGTTGTTCGGTGCTTGGCGGCAATCTCTTTTATATTTCAGATAACTTTGATGACTACTGCCAGATTTGTTGCATCTGAGATCATACCCACAACAGCACCACAAGATCGAGTTCATTACCGCCTCCACCCAGTGATGGATCATTGCACATGCACCCGGCATCGGGGCCTGGGCCACGATGGTGTATATAGCATTTAGAGTGTGCCTGTCAGACTTGTACCTTCCTGGTGGACTAGCCAATATGTATGAGACCTAGTACCACTATCATTTGGTAATTTAAATAAATTGTTGAAGAATTTATTCATCATTTCTTGACAGTGAGTCTGGCATGACTCATTTTGTCAATCCCTCAATAGACCTTCTTTGGAGACACTTGGTGGCAGTGTAGTTACCCTACTTTAAATTGGTTGGCTGATCACTAGTACCTTCCTCTTCAGCAATGTCTAACTTGGTGTTGATCTCAGCCATTCTTCACTTTTTGATTCTCAAACAGGGAGAGGGCATTTTAGTCTTTGGTAGCTGAGCATGAGAAGTGGTCTTGCACTTAGGCTGATGGAGTTATGGCACCTTTTGTGTAGGTACCTTTCAATGGAATGTTTATATCAGAGAACATGAGGCATATATATAACACAAGTAGGCCTTTTGACTAAAATTCAATCAGTCTTGCAATAGTCACAACAAGTTGTCTGAAGACCAGTCGCAACTAGTTGCCAACCATTGTAAAGTTGTGAATTAGACTGGTTCTCATTAAACTCTGAACTTCATGAAATCTGGCAACAAGTTTGAGTCCAGTTTTTGTCCAAATAAGAGGGAAAAAAACCCAGATTGGACTGGACTTTTCAATAGTAATCATGTTGTATAATTTCTCTCAAATATGGGCAGAGTTGCAGTCGACATGCTCAGAGGGTAGCATATATTACATTCAAATATACTGCATATTATCACTGAGGTTCTTATCCTTATGCTCCAATAGCCTCCTCTACATCTAAGAAGTGTCAAAGACAAGGTCCCATTATCATCTTGCAGTGAGGTATAGTGATTGAAGGTCCAGTTTCCAGACTGGTAAAAGACCAGCAATCAAACTGTGGTTGCTGGTTGCACCAACTTTAATCCATTGTTGGTTTGATTGCCTGAATTTCAGAAATTTCAAAAAACCAGTTCAAAACTGGTTGTGACAAATTGCAATTGCTTTGTAAATGGTACCCCTGAGATTCTCATATATGGGGGCATCTCCCATAATTTTCCCACATTTTTATGATTTAAATTGAATTGTATATCTTCCAATCTATGTTTTCACTCAAGATGGAGTATACCTCAACCGGTATCCAGTTAATCCATGCAATCTATGGCTTGAATTATATAGGTTGCTTCTGACAGAGGTCCAATATTATGTGATCGCTTGCGAGATCTGATTAATGAACTCGATATTTGATGTGTCACTTTAAAATGCTCATATGTCCACTGCATGGTACCCAATTTACGTAGATATCTCATGTGAGAGGTCCAAGTCTGTACTACCTCTGATGCAGCTACTACTAAGTGAAAAAGTCATACAATCACATGACTAGTTTCCTGGAAAACTGGTCAAAACTGGTTTTGCAACTGGTGTGCAACTGTTCACCAGTTTCCATCAGTTCCAGTCTGGTCTAGCATGATTTTGGAGCACCGTGCAACTGGTTTGGTCTAGTTGCCTTCTGAAAAAATAAAAAGACTGGACTGGACTAGACTGGACCTACACTAGGTTAGATTAGTGGTGTCATAGAATCATGAAGAATGATGGGGAACAGTGAGTAGGGAATCCACAGCAAGTATGACAAAGAAACTGTGGATGACTAATCATACAAGAAGGAAAGGATGAGTCAATGAAATCACATTGATGGAAAGGTGAGAAGTGAGAAGGAAAAGAGAGGGAGTCCTCTAAAGGTTGTAACATTCAGATTCCAAAGGCCAATAGTATGTGCATATCCAATACTAGATCACATGCACATATCTGAAAGTATATTGTATGCACACATCTGACAATCTATTGTATTTGTATATCTGATGGTCAATTGTATGCATATATCTGACAATTGTTTACACACAGCAGCTATAGTATCAGATATGCTAAGACAATGCTAAGCCGATTGTATACATTAACAAAACTGGCCACCTAGACAAAATACATGCCTCCATCATCATAAACCACATGAATGTCAAGTCCGGGCCCTCCGGGCACAAGTCCAGACAGATGTCTGTGGATTCTGGGCAAGATAGGGTGAAGGCCAAATTATAACGGTTGGGGCGCTTCTCGCTTCAATCACACCAACAGACAAGGATGTCTATTTATTGATGTGAGGTGTAAAGTAAAAAGCGTGGTCCCGTCCTACCGACGGTCCCAC
>JBBPPY010001500.1:0-10467 GCA_038092195.1 Leccinum barrowsii | reverse complement strand
CAATATACCTCAATCTATAGATCAGAACATATATTTGTGATAATATCAGGTAAGACTTGTCGGAAAAATCTAAACTCCATTAAACTCCATTGTAAGTAATTGTAATGGGCTAAATTCAGAAATCCACTGCCAAGGTGGACATTGTCATTACAAAGCTCCATTAAATTGAGCATTACAATGAATAATAATAAATATTCTAGGCATGGCAAGGCATTACCATGTCCATTACAAGCGATTACAAATAAAGATCTTTTACTTAATCCTTACTCAATTTGGCATCATTGGCATGGCCCAAAGATTTTTAGGACACTCTGAGCAATAATTATCATCCAAACATCATTAAGAGTCTATAGTGGAGATGATGATATTTCCAGATATTGTTTATAATAATATACCATTATGCGATAATTAGATTTAATATGATCAACAATTACAACTATCAGGAAAATGGGGAGGTGATGCTGTTCCTAGCTATTGATTACAATCATATCCCAGAGGGGTAGGATAAGGTAAGGGTGAGAAGAGGGTGGCTGGTACCGGGTAGTAGAAGTTAACTTGTGCATCTGAGTGTTATAAGATAAAGAAAGCAACTTGGTTAACACACATAGTCAATTTCTCACGCAAAAGTTCTCCGAAGGGCAGATATAAAAGAATGTATTACCATATTTGATGATATATGTCGTAGTCCTTGCTAATGGAGTCTGAGTATTCAAATCAACAAGGGACCGGAAACCTAACAGTGGACGAGTCCAATTTACAACTATGTGCTACTGACGATACTATAGAAGGAAAGCTATCATCAATACGAGAACAGCGGAAAGAACAAAACTAACTACGCTCATGTGCGTCGACCGGACGAGTGAGGTATCACGCAGGCAGGGAAACACCTTGACCTTCATTGGTACGGGCTCCCCAAGTCCACAGCAGGCATGAAGATCCGCACATCGGCATCCCTTTCTGTCGTGTCCAGTCCCGGGCTTCAGTGTGGTTCAGTGGGTATAGAAATAGAGACAACGTGGGACGAGGAAAGTGAAGACGAAGGCGGTGGTGCGTCGGGGGCTAATGGCACACCCGGCGAGCTCACGCTTGGTCGCGGGCCAAGCACGTGTCGTACGCTGCGGGACCGCGATAGCGGCTCTGGTGAGGTGGGGCTGATCAACAAAAACTCATCCATCCCCGAGTTGGACGAATGCTTGATCGAGTGAGACGGGGATTGCGAGACAGAGAGCGACGGTCGTCGCCAATTTCGAGGTTTTCCCCCTACTGCCTCGTCACCATGGTCGCTGGTCGTGTCAAGGGCCAGCACGGGGCGGGTCCTTCTAGCTAGCGCTCGCCGAGGACTCGCCATCGTTGAGGACTTCCTGGCCATAGTAGCGGTGCTTGGACGGCGAGGACACGCGATTGGTGACCGACATTGGGATCATCTCTACATCATCCTCGGAGCCTGCGCTGTCCCCAGAGTCTCTGGACATGAGCATCTTGGACTCGTCCGCACTGTCACAGCCTTTGTCCGTTGAATCGGTGATGGTCACGACAGGGATGTTCTCCACAGGGGTAGCGGGTACAGTGGACGCACCGACCCTGGAGATCGGTGACGGCTGAAGAGAGATGTTTGAGTCCGAAAGGGCGTAGGCTAAGTGTCTCTTTGAGACTACGAACAAGACGAAAGGGACGAGAAGGTTAGCAGGGGAAGTGAATATGAGTGATGCCCAGTTTAGAATGATTTTAATGCCGCTCTGCAAACAACGTTTAGCGAGGGTCAGCTTCAAGGTAGGTGTCAACATACATCAGTTTGGAAGGGTAGTATGGCTTGAAGAACTTGTCGCATCCACATGCGACAATCTGATACTGAGGATGTCGTTCGTCTTCCTCTGTTTCCGGCTTCTCGTTTCTGCGCGCGATTTGCCGATACAGCCAGGTTGGTGCACTGGATGCCCTTGGGATTTGCGCAAGCATTGTGTTGGGGTACTCGGAGCCCGGTTCTGCCAGTTTACATCACCCGACACTGATATTCGCCTTTTCTATGAGGGATTCCGCCACGTCTTCAAACGTGAAGGAGGACGATAATGAGCTAGCCGCAGTTGCACCTAAATGCAGGCAAGGGCATGCGATGGCGTGCGTGCGAGCGTCACGTACGAGGACAGTGGGTTGGGGCGAGGTAGAACGATGACGATTGAGGGTGCGCGTGCGCGTGCGCACACATCCGTGTGGACAAAAAGGAGGGGCGAGTTAGGCAGGGTGAACAATGCTAAGGGCGAGTACGAGCATGAACGAGCGTCATACATCAGTTGTAGACACCGAACTTACGGTTATCAGTGCCCACGATGTCGCGACCATGTCTACGCATCTTCACACCACAAGGTCACGCGTTGTGTGCTTGACCTCACGATGCGTGCGCAACCAGGGCGACGTGCGTTTGTGCACCATGACGCACGGAAGGGTTGAGGTGGGGGAATGGATGATATATTGCGTCGTCGCGCTGTCTTGGTGCTACGGCGTGACGCTGCCACGTCGTTGTGGAGTCGCACCGTGGTGCGTCACGCCGGCCCGTTGTTGCATCGTGTCGTGGTCCTGCCGCAGTATCACGGCTTCACATTGTAGTGCCACGCTGTTGTGGAGCCACTTCGTTGCGCCGTCATTGTGCAGTGCTCCACATCGCACTTTGCCGTCGTACGTGTCCATATGTCACTGTCCAGGTTGTGTTGCGCCATTGCGTGCGCGTTGGTCCAGGTATGCAGAAGGACGCAGAGGTAGGAAGAGCGACGGCGACTCGGAGTACGCCATCGCATCATGTCGTCGAGTGTGACCCGGGGGTGTTGGTGTTGGTGTGCACATCACCAAATGGGGAAGCTTAGGAGAGAAAGAGAGGGAAGACGAGAAAGCGAGGGCGGAAACCGTCGTGCACTGTCTGGGGAATGAGAGTGCGTGGCAGTCGCCACACGCCGTCGCCGATACATCGAAGGAGTTGAGGAACGAGCGGGCGTGAGCGGGCACGTGTGCATCGCAAGGGCGGGAGAGAATGAGGGCGAGGGCGAATTTTCGCCGTGCGCGTAGCGAGCGCAGGCGAGGCACGCGGCAGTTTGCTGCACATGTACATCAAGCGAGCCACGGTGAGGGGAAGCGAAAGGACGAGAGCAACAGTAGGTGGGCAGGCGCATTGTGCCAAGATGACAAGGAGATAGTTCGGAGAGCACACTGACGACCGCCACGTGGCCAAACCCGCGTATCCGAGTCATACCTATTGCGGGTACGGGTGCATGTGTACCTCGACGGATTTTGGGGTAGCGTAGATGGACAAGGAGGATACGTGGGGAAACAACACGCATTGATGAGGCGTTGAAAAGCAGCGGGGGAGAATAACGAGCGTGCGACGGGTATCAAGGAACATACATCAAGAATCTCCAGAATCAAAGACATCTTGCATCTATTTGACTTGTTAAAAATGTCGGTGTGTAACATGATGAGGCTGAAAGCTAGGATATACTGTGGGTGATCTACGACGGAGGATCATCGTGAGCAAATGCCGTGCCAGGGGATTTGGGAAAAACACACCTTTGGAAGCGAGTGAGTCAGGGTTGCACAAAAGATACCTATCCCCAAACTTCAATCACTCCATCGATTTTTGTGTCTCCCGTAGCAGACCATCATCCATTAACAGTCTGCGCAATGCGACGGTCACTGTAAATCAAAACGTCCAATAACTAGCTCGAGTGAATCAGTATGTATCGAGTCTCCGCTGCACAAACAGTTAACGGGAGTAAAAACTGACAGCGGAAGCTTACGCAGAGGTCAAGACTCCAGCTATTCGGCCTTGGAGACAAGTCAGACTAATCTAACAACGAACATCTCGGAAGATTCGCTTGTTCGAGGCTTTAGGACATCGGCTGGGATCTGAGACAGAGACAGCCGAGAAGAGCGAGAGGTGGGAGACGGCTGGACTCCGTTGGGAAAGGGACACCGTTTTTGGTAGACGACGAGAAAGATGACGAGTAGATTAGTAGAAAGTCGATGCAGGAGTGGCGGACTAGTCGAAGAACGAGGTCGTGGATTGCGCGGATTGATTTTGGATTGGACCGTGGGATGGACCGAGAGGGACTCGTTTGAAGAAGGAACTATGGACGGCTGTTGTAAAGTAAAGAGAAAGCGTGGACGTGAAGACATTGCGGAATCAGCTGTAGTCGGACGTCGCGTGGCTGGGCAGCGTGAAGTAAGAGAATATGGATCGGCGGTGGGTTGAACATTGGTACTATCTGGAGCAATTGAGCGTTGCGGCAAACTAGGGATGTTGGTGCGAGCCGTCGAGGGGCGACGAAGAGCACGTTCCGAATGGCGCCGAGAGAGTCCTGAACTACTAGAATTGCTACTTGACCGACCAAGGGATGCTGGAGGTACAGTGAGATTGGCGTGGAGTGGGGAGGTGGCTTTCATGGCTGGAAGCGAGAGTGAGTCGGTTGGAACAGTAAGATGTCGGGTTGTAAGACGTTGAGATGGTCGCAGGAGTGGAGGTGGGGGACGGGTACCATTGAAGAAGGGAAACCCGTTTTGGGGAAGATGAGACGAATAGAAAGTCGATGCAGGGGTGGCGGATTAGTCGAGGAATGAGGTCGGGAGTTGCGCAGATTGATTTGGATTGGGCCGTGGGATGGACCGAGAGTGACTCGTTTGGATAAGGAACCATGGAAGGCTGTTGTAAAGTAAAGCGTAGACGTGAAGGCGTTGCGGAATCAGCTGTAATCAGACGTCGCGTAGCTGGACAGCGTGAAGTGAGAGAGACTGAGATGTTGATACTCGCCGTCGAGGGGCGATGAAGAGCACGTTCCGAGTGGCGCCTAGAGAGTCCCGAACTACTAGATTGCTACTTGACAGAGCGAGGGATGCTAGAGGTGCAGTGAAATTGACGTGGTGGGGGAAGGTGGCTTTCGAGGCTGGAAGCGAGGGTGACTCAGTTGGAACAGTAAGATCTTGGGCCGTAAGACGTTGAGATGAGGTCGAAAACTTGCGTGACCAGAACGGAGATTTTCGTACTAGGGGTGTCGCAGGAGTGGTTCCACCGGTAGCGGGCGAAGATGTCGATCTTGACCGTTTCGCCGTTCCGAACATGTGTCATCCAGACACCTCTGACACGCTGTTGTTCAGGACTGCAGGAAGACTGTTGAAACCGCAACGAATCCGTACTCTTACTTTTTCGCAGAGTTGTTCTCGGTACTTACTGCTGTTGGGATGTGTCGTAAACGCAACAGAGTTTATCTGAGAGGGTGGGGATATTATGGGTGGGTTGCGGTATACGTCTAGACAAAAAGTAGGTTTGGGAGGGGAGTGGGTCACATGTTGAACGGTGATTCGGACACCCGGGGATCGTTTGAATGGACCTACGACGTGACCATGATAAAGAGATATACTCCAGATACCTGAGCTCGCTGAGGGAGAGTGGATGAGGTGAGTGTGGCAATACGTTTGACGGACTTTGCACCAAGGCCACAGAAGGGTGATGAAGACGCGAGGAAGCAGCCTAAGGAGCCGCGGGACACGTTAAAACGGAAGACGCACACTCAGAGTCCAGGAAGGGCGGAATGAGTCACCAGGGACACTTCATCGAAGAAGCTGGAAGCGCGGGAACTTGAATTTGCCGCTGCCAGTACTTGTTGGGCGATCAGCAATATTCGCCATTCTTCTTGCCGATCTGAGTGCGTACTTCGTCGTGTGGTCTCCTTTCGAGCTGAATCGAGCGTCATGTTTGTAGTAACGAGTCCGAAGAGAGTCCTGACTCGGACAAAGTAATTCATCTGGCGTGGCGAACGGGTGGGGAAAGTAGTCTACAAATATTCATCTACATCCATCGAATCTGATCCGTAGTACATTTCTAACACTTCTTCCTCATCACTTGAGCTAGAGACCCCTGCATCCGATTCCCCGCTTGAATCCAAATCCTCAAGGTCTTCCCAACCATCCTCTGCGTCAGAACCAGATGCTGGATCAGCTTCATGCTCGTGAGACGTAGAGGTATGCCGAGCGACAGGTTGGCAATGGATGCGTTGATTGACTGCAGGGAGAAGCTCAGCAACGCGACTTTCCGGGCTTCCTCCGTGGGATTCTTCGGTGCTGACAAGCTCGGTGTGGGTATATGTGTGCCCAATGCCCATACCCCAATGATAGCGTAAGAGCATGTCTCGATCGACGAACCTATCAAGATAAAAAGCATGATATCAGCCACCTCCAAGTTATCGACTAGAAAACGAACCTATTGACATAGTACCGCTTTGAGTCATGGCCATCTCGGGATGCTCTCGACCTAGCCTGATGGTCGGGATGCAGCTCACCCTCGGAGAAACCAGGGATCAGATGGCAGCTTCTTAGCACATTTGCTGGGTCAACAAAACCAAAGGCGCCATCATCATCCATAGGAACAAAGCGTAGAACATCCAGTTTACAAGGATCTTGCTCTCGACGATTTTCAAGGACTTCAAACCAGCGAACCCAGAGAAATTCGAGGCGGCAAGGCTGGTAATTCGTCAATTCTGGACCATTGTATATCACGTTTGCATGAAAGATACCAAGTACCCTTGCGTAGCAGTACGAGTGCGCAGCAGAGTGAGGTGCATCAGAGACAAGCATGATGTCTCGATGATCTGTGTTCGGGTTAATAGAATCTTGCGCCCTGCGAACGTCGTAAGCGGTGTAGTTGATCCGCATCAAACGATGTCGGTAGATTCGATCATTTTTGAATAGAACCTGTCTATGCAAGATGATCTCCAAATCAACGCTCGAAGCGTCTGCATCCGGAGGCGCGATGGTGTTGGATGTGCCAGTCTCTGCCAAGTCTCTGCCAGCTACGTGGATCTGCCTGATTCGAGGAAGAAGGTGCCTCCTGAGCTTCAGCACGAAATCCTACAACCTATATTAAACGCCAGAGAATGTGTGTAGTAGGAAACCGACCTTTGCCGCCGGGTCTTCTGAGTGTAGTCGAATAAACGCCCTGAGGTCCTCTGGGTAATTTTGTGATTTGCCGATAATATGATGCTTTTCAGGTGCGTTGGGCAGCTTTTCGTGCGGGGAATTAGACGAGGATATACGGGCACGAATTTGACGGATGCGTGCTTGGCGCCGTTCAATTCGAGTCAGCTGTCGGATGTATGATTTCCGGCTCGTCCGTGTAAATCTTGCCTTTCCGACACGATGCTCGAGCTCTCCCTAAAGAAGCCAACACATTTGAAACTAAGTATGAATTCAGAACACGACTCACTGGCTGGGTTGAGTACGAGTCTGTGGTACCATATCGTCTGATGGTCTCTGTGTAATCGCCAAGCGCATGGAGCTTGTAAGTCTGAAGGTTGAAAGTCTTCTCGTGGCGTGCACATCCAAGAGGTACATTTTCCTTGGGTTGTTGGCCGCTCAAAGTCTTGGTTCGAACTTTGCGTCGGAAGCGTCCCTCGGCTTCTCGCTTGAGTTCCTTAGTGGAAAAGGAGGAGCATGTGTTCGACTGGAAGGAACGGAGTTCAGCACCGAGAGCGGCTGTCACATCGTCCATGATTTGAAGTGTCTCGTCGGTATGGACACGGAGCTTTGCAAGACCGTGCCAGGTACCAAGCTGGAAGAGTAGCCTGAGCACATTGGAGTTGTGCGGCTCAGGGAAAAGCCCATCGAAAACAGGTATAGCGCACTGATATTTCGGAGTACCGGTAAGCCAAGCTCAGAGGGAGGAATACAACACCAAACCTGGAGGAGATCCTCGAAGTCCCTCGCGGCCATTTTCTTCATCTCGGAGGAGTTTCGAGAGAAACGCCGGATAGTGTCGCGGCCGAAGCTAGGTACTTGACGATAGCTGTACCTAACAATGAGAAATATGTAGATCTTTCAACGCAAATAGTCTTACCGTCGATCAAGCTCGCCGAGCATGTTCTTTTTCAGACTGTCAAGAATCCGAAGGAGATGGATGAAAATTGCCTTCCATACCCCGAGCTCGAACTCGTGTAGCAAATCAACAACCAGAGCACAGAAAAGCTCGAAGCCTGTTGTGTGAAGTTTCTCGCAGAAGGCATTCTACGAAAATGAGATTCTCGTGACTATGCCTGAATGAACAATTCACGAACCGATGTAGGGACCAGTGACTCATCTTTGAGGAGTGCTTCAACCTGGGCATTGTTGACTGCATAATTTTGCTCGTAGATCAGCTTTCGAGCGGCTGTGATTTTTTCCTGTCGTTGTTGGGTGTCGGTACGGATGAGTGACCTTCGCTGAATAACATCATCATTTGTGCCTAAATTTTGTGCCTGTGAGAGAGGGGTTAAGCAACGAGGGCAAGGGCATCTTCCTAGATTGCGAATGGACGCGATCAAGATCCTGTTCGAAACAATGAGTGAGGGAGATCAACCATCGAGTTTTTGCCAGTACTTCTCTGGATAATCAGCCGAGTAAGTGAAAATTCGGGGATAGAAACGTCGGGTGATCCCATCACAGCACCTGATGACAATACCATGCTTATACACATGTAAGAACTCACTGTCAAGTAATACTTTCCACTGTTCGTGAAAGGCTTCTCTGTGGCAATGGGTGAAAAATGAATCACTCGGCGCCTTGCCTGCAGAGAACTGATTGACGAAATCTTTGAAATCGTCAGGGAGCTTCACGAAGAACATTTTATAAGCCCGCAACCACTAAGAAAGGGAGGTGAACACACCGTTTGAAAGTATGCGGCATGGCAACAGAGGTTGCATGAGGGCTGACAGCGTCGATATTTAGACTCGTTACCGAAATACAAATATAGCGGCCAGAGTTTTGCATTTCCGAATGAGGTGAGGTGAGTAGAATCGGACCAAAACATGATGCCGGCGACGACCCGCGGAAGGTCACATCCAAGTTCGGGGGGTGATTCTTGCAGCTGTTGATGAGCCTCAATAAATGCGTTGGAGGAGTAAAGCTCTCCGTACACTCGTACGTCATGCTCTTTGTGTGGGGGATGCCAGCGAAGCTCGTACGGCTCGTAATGGAATTGAGCCGCGTATGAAGCATCAGAAATTCTTTCACGGATTATTGACGTCAACGAACGGTGGTAGAAGTCGTGGATGTGGTAGATTTTGGGCCCAGGTTCATGAAAACGGCTGTGGAATGGAATGGAAATCGGTACCGGTGTGCGCCTCCACCCATCGTCTTCATCCAACCAGTCACCCGAGTCTGGTTGGTTATCAAATTTGTTCTGGCCCAACGCCCTATTCACAGCCTGCCAATTGGTTTTCGCCGCCTCTTCTGGATGGAAACCTTCGCTACCGACGATGTCAAGGAGGTCTCGGAAACTATCCTTGGACTTCTGGGCTCCCTGGTTCCAATACCAGTCTCCTAGCCGCATCGAGGTTTCATTGGGGTACGGATGGAAAGGATTTTCCGATACACCCGGACGTTGCTCCTCTAGAGCAGTTCCGTCTACGCATTCGTTTGCAACCGAAAACGGATCGTCAGGGTCATGAGATGGAATAGATTCAGCGTGGTAGACTCTATATAATCCGAATTTATTATTCTGCGTTCTGAACATGCGCCGAATGGATGTAAGCAACCCCTCCATTGCAGAGGTCGAGGGAGGGCCGGAAGCGGGAGCAGGCGCAGAGTCGGAAGCGGGTGTGGGTATAGACGGAGGCTGCACAGTATTGGGAACACCTTGAGGCGGTAGAGGCATCAGAGGTTCTGGTAAAGTGTCCCTAAAACGAAGGGGCAGGCGTCGGTTGAGCCGACGCGGGCGACGTTGTGCGAGAGAGATCTGATCATCATCTTCGACGTTCCCAGCTATGGGCTGTGGTACGTCGGACGCGTCCTGTATAATATGCCGGAGCCGATCAGTCATTGGTGTCTCCTGAGCATAGAATTAAGAAAAACCTGAACCATGCTGGAAGGAGAGCCTTCTCTAGTCACCCTCAAAGCAGCGGAAAGCCCAGCATCAGGGTCGTCCACCACTGGAGAGCTAGCTCTCGAGGTTTCTTGGATGCGGGCCTTTTTTCGCTGGTAAATTTCCTTTGCCTTTGCTAGCACATTCGAAAGGCGCTTTTTCCCCCTTCGACAATTCTTCTCGTGTCTTTTGAAGGCCCCTGGATCACCGAAGGAGCGACCGCAAAAACAATCCTGGAGTAAGGGATTCGGCATCTATGTCAATTTATGTCAGAGAGACCTGAGACGAAATTTCGACAACAACTGAGCATTTACCAGTGCATTCGAGTTGGCAAAGTTGTGGTAAAAGTAATGCCGTTGACCCTGCACCGAACTTGTGAGCGTGTGAATAATGGTAACTGACTTTTTCGTCATCATCGTGACTTCAAGTTGCAGGCTCCGCTCGTGCCTCGCTGCACCGCAATCCATCCTACTGAATAGTAGCAATAGAATGAGTTGCGAAAGACATGCTCGACTCTGCGACGCCAGTGAGAAGGAAAACTTGCGGGGAATCCTCATCAGGGCTGTTGAGAACGTCATAGATTTCACGGAAGGACT
>JBBPPY010001499.1:0-10479 GCA_038092195.1 Leccinum barrowsii | reverse complement strand
ACAGAGCATTCATGCAGAGGGATCTGTTGTGGACCAGACATGTTGGCTCTTTAGTTGCAATGGTTGCGACCGTTGTGGCCGTGTTCGGGTTCCTCTTATGAAGGAACCTTTCCCATGCAAGCCAACTTCGCAAGTGCGTACGCCGCCAAGGGTGTTTCTTTGCGGGTTGAACCGGCCCACTCATAACAGAATGCACAGTCATCACGTATCGATGCATCATCCCAGAAGTCAGAGCTTTCCTTGGTAAATTTTACGCACCCGTCTTAATCTTGAATCCGATCGTCTTGGTCTACTTACTTGCCTTTCTTTTCAACATTCTACGTCATAATATTGTCACTCGCTCACAATTTTACACTCGTCCCCGGATTTAATGACACTAGATCCATTGTTCATCATTTACAGCTCCATTGGCATACTACGCATACAACATACCATATCATCGTCTGGAAACTTGGAAAGGCTAGTAATTACACATTGAATAATACATCGTGCATTCCGGCATTCTACGTCTAAGCTTGATCGATAGGTTAGTACCACTTCAAGGCCATGACGAAGGCGCGATCCCATACAGACGAGAGGCTCAAGCCTTCAAGAAACGAAATAGACAAGATAAATGTCTGGTCAAAGCAGGCTACACGAAATGAACAAATAAACGGATAAAATATGAGAGCGGACCGGAAAAAAAATCGTTTCCGGTTCGACCGACTAACTTGGAGCTACCCACGGAATATTGGGTCGTCGTCATCTCATGCATCATGTGGCTCTTCCTGCCCGAGTTCTGAAATCCCGGTTATCACATCCACGCTGCTTTCGCGGTCATATTTGGTCTCAATTGTCCGCACTACTACGGTCACGTTCGACTTCTAAGAAGAGAACTGGAGGACAGAGGAAGTAGGGAAACCAAAAAATCGTCAGCAATGCATACAGCCCCACACCAGAAAACAACGATCACTTACAGAATGCCGTCTCGGAGTCGTTGCACTCGCAGCTCCGGATTCCTCATCCCCTTCTACGAACACGTTACTTGATAGGCCGCAGTTGATAAGGCGAGGTGGCTTGACACTAGATTTTGCGAATCTTGATACAAGCGTTCAGACCATCAAAAAGAATTTCAATGGGTGTCATTGTCACACATCCATGATGTGAGAAATGTGGATATTGACTATTGGGGCAGATATTAGTAGGTGAACAAGTGCAGTAAGTCAAGACGTCCGAAGTATCGTGGCGTATTGGTACCATTATTGCATTGTTCGTATTTGCATAACCCCTTTGAACCTGCACCATCTTCTCCATTACACATCCCAGCACGCCACCTCGTCATCCACAATATGTGTGATGCCTACTGGCCAAAAACTACCCCAACTGAACTCCACATCGACTACATCGTGCAAGTCAAATATATTGTCAATCCGAAAACTACAACCTACTTTCAGGTTGACCAAACCAACATCCATGACGGGGTTACTCAGGATAGGGTTGATCTCCCGGAGACTTATCGCAAAGATTTTGTTCGGTTACTCTACCGCCTATACCTGGTCATTGGCCTGTACAAGAAGTTCCGCAAACGTAACAAGAAGTTCAAGGCATTTCGACCATTGCTTTTACAGCTGATGGTCTTCCTCGACAACGTCCTTGAAGCTACAGTTCGTCCGGCGGTGTCCATCACCAACCTTGCCGATCTCAAGCAATGGCGCAATCCAAACTTTGATCGGTATCTCACCACTGAATTTCTCCTTGGCCGTCATGAACCTTCTTTTTTACGTGAGTTTCGGTTGCGAGTGGAGACAAACATTGAGCGCATTGATGTTGGGGAACTCGGCAAGTGCCAACTGTCAAGTGAAATCCAACAATTATGCTTATCAACTTATTAGACTGGGACAAGTACTACAATCATCTCGATCCAAGAATTGAAGGACGCGCATATATGTACAACGTGGATAATATTCCAGATGGCGACTTGGAGATGCTTTGGGACTTGATGGAGAAGCATTATACTCGCAGGTTGGACTTTACATGGAGTATGCATTCTTTTCCGTCCCATTTCTCATTCCTTTTCCTCATGCTTTATCTTATGCAGTATCACAATGGGTAGATGTGGAGCAGCCCATAGCAGCACGTCAGCTGCATCATGCATGAGATAATGACGCCACAATCTTTCGTGGGTAGCTTCAAGTTAGTCGGTCGAGCCGGAAACTCGGAGCTGTCGAGCTCGACCGGATTGATTTTTCTTCCGCTTCGGCTCTTGTATTTTATTTATTTGTTCATTTCCTGTGTCCTGCTTTGACCGGACATGTATCATGACTTTTCCGTATCTTGAAGGCTTGAGCCTCGTCTGCATGGGATCGCGTCCTCGTGATGGCCTTGAGGTGGTACTCCATATCCATCATGCGTTGACGTAGAATGCAACGATCAAATGTGTAATTAGCCTGTCCGAATATCCGGACGATGATGGGGTATGTTGTATGCGTAGAGTTACCGAGGCATGTGCTGTAAATAATGATATTATGACCTGGAATGTAGAAAAGAAAGGCAGGTAAGTAGACCAAGATCGGATTCAAGATTAAGACGGGTGCGCAAAGTATACCAAGGAAGGCTCTGACTTCCGGGATGATGCATCAATACGTGATGACTGTGCATTATATTATGAGTGGGCCGGTCCTATCCTCGAAGAAACGTCCTTGGCGGCATGCGCACCTGCGAAGTTGGGTTGCATGGGAAAGGTTCTTTCATGAGGGGAACCCGAACACGGCCGCAACGGTCGCAACCATTGCAACCAAAGAGCCAACATGCCTGGTCCACAACACATCCCTCTGCATAAATGCTTTGTTCGTCTTCGCGGCCGATCCGTCTGAGTCCGTATGGTCACTGCCCGTCAAATTCGCACCGTTGGGTTATTGAGCGCACGCATACATTCACGCAATTACGTCGGAACAAGGGAAGGGGGAACAGTAAGTTTGGAGCAGGGCCACGGTCGATAAATAAACAATGAACGTACCCCGATCGCTCGTGACTGATCCACGAACGCACACTCGTCAGACGTACAGATGCAATTGCCTGCTATCGGGTCCCAGAAAGGCGTGCAACAGTTTATGGGCACTATTTCGCTGCAATAGGACACCAACAATGGGAAAGATGGAAGCAGAAGGGCTTACATCTGAATCGGGGGTTCCGACCATTGGCAAAGGCGGGTTCGGGTTGGCCGGCGAGGGTTCCACTTGTGGACAGCCGTACTAACCAATATCATGGTCAATGAGGCTCAGTGCTTGACGTCCGATAAGAGCGAGACGCACGCAAGTATAGAACGGGAAATCTGAAAAGGGGCACTCATCCAGCGGACCTTGCTCGTTGACCGGTATGCCATTGCAAATGCGGATTGTTGGATCAACGTCAGGGGTCGGGCATTTAAGATTGTCAAACGAATTCAGTTCGGAGACTGGAACGGGGTTCTGGACCCAGGCAAGTAGCTGTTCATTGGACACGATCCACTGTACGTCCTGTTGTTCCTGAAGCCAATCCAGGTACTCGTTGATCATGTTGATGGTGGAGGTAGGAGCATTGAGGCCGGGATAGGTTGTCTAATGAGAAGCATGAGAATTCGAAGTATAGCACCACACAATGACCATCCGACTTATGCAGAGATGGATAGGGTTAGACTATTAGTAGCACACCTGACATACTTCTCGAAGTCTCAAAAGCGCCGAGAAAAAACTCAACTTGAATCAAACGCACTCATGTCAAATTACAGACCACAGTCGTCCGTGAACGATTCACTGTGGTTTGTGCCAAAGTAGCGCGGAGAACAAAATCTCTTTTTGGCACCTCTTAGTTTTTTTCTATGTAGAGATACAAGCCACCAACCGTTCAACCGCATGCCGTCAGACAGACATGACGAAACCACGCTCAGGTGGTGCGATGATGTCCAAGGTGGGCAACCCCCAAATATACGAGGATCATGAGCAGCGGTACGTCTCTTGCTCTTCACCCAAGTTAGAGCTTCAAAACACTCATCGCGACCCTCACCTCTCCGCCGTTGTGCCAGACCTCCCACCGGAAAAACGGACCACAACCTACCCAAGAAACACGTCCCTGATCAATGGCACATTGACATCGACCAGCTGTATGTCTACCGTGTCGTCATCGATGATATGTTCGACCACTGACCCCTCCTGTAATTTCATTCAACCGCAGGGGTGAGCGTGAGATCGGGGAGAGGATGGCGGAAGCACATCAGCATTCCCTGGACATCGCCCACGGACAGGGAGCGATGAGTCCGCCGGGTGCAGACCCCAAGGTGGATCCTTTGGGACCAGCGACGTTTCATGGCAACGAGCCGTCAAAGGGTGCAAAGATCGACGCGGAGATCATGGCTGAGGAGCGCGAGGAGTTGAAGCGGAAGGGCAAGGCGTAAACCGGTTAGTACGCTGTTCCTGGCATATACGGACCTCTGACTAAGTTTTGATGAGAAGGAGGTGTAACGACTCTTTGTACTGTAGTGCATTCAGCACGTGTATAACTGCATCCACGGGATAATCCCTACTTGCCTTTTGATCATTCACACGAACATGCTTGTCTCCCACATCATTCTCAGCGGTCTTTCCCTAGATCTTCTATCTTATAGCAGAGATCGAATTTTGCCCTCGACGAATTGACCGAGTGACCTATCATTTTACACGAAACTCCACATGACTCAAGCCCATCAGGCGACTGCTGTCTTCCAATCGGAAAAACACTCGGAGCAGCCACTATTAGGGTCTATGTCTGTCCGCAGATTGCAATTAGGACGTGGAAATGATTCCAAGGTAATTACTGCCAGAACTATATTGTGACCCCAACCGCGACGCTCAGTCATATCCACCGTTCAGCGGGCCCTTGGCTCGTGAGGGACCAGCATCTGCGATGTATCTATCTCCGTACTCGTATCCCCCAGAAGGTCCGGCTCGCGAGGGTGATGTATGACGTTCTGGATGATGCGAAGAGGTCCACTTGGACTGTCCACCCACAAGTGGGGGACGACGAGGCATGTGCGGTGTAGTGAATGGATCAGTTGCTGCGCCGAGAGGATCGTACGACGATATAGGAGTGGATTGCCTATAGAACTCCTCTTCCGGCTGAGACGGGAACATCTTTGTCTGCGCTCGATCGCGGGGGTTGGATGTCTGGAGGACACCCTGTTGGGCGACGATCGAGTTTTCGGTGGCCGGATGGGCGTAGTAGGGATAGACTCCTTGGTTCCCGTCTACAAGTTCTGCTGCGAACGCGGACGTCAACTACTAGAAGAACAGTGGAAGCAGAGCAGAGTGGGCTTACCCTTGTCCTCTTGCTTGTAGTTGAACGGGAACTGGCGCATCTTGCGGACGGCATGGATGACCCAGCAGAAGAACCCAACGCTGGATATGCTGAATGCTGCGACGACACCTCAGAAGTCAGGTATGGGATAGGGAGCGGGTAGATGTGAGACATACCCAAGATCGCAATCAGGTCTCCAACGCATACGTTGGAATGGAGCGAGAATGGCCTGCACTCTTGAGGTATCGTGGCGTTGGAAGCCCGGACAATGAGAGCACTGGGGAGAATCATCTTGATTGCTCGGTTGATGCTCGGGCTAGGGAGAAAGTCGAATATACTTTTGAAGGTATTGAAGCATTAGTAGAGGCTGTCAAAGGCCCCTGAAGATTTGAGATTAGGCCAGTGATGTGGGGCTCGCCGAGGGAAAGAGCTGTGGTGCAGTACCAGTCTGACAGGCCAGATTGAAGATACATCCGGACGAAGACCGATATCTCTTTCGAGGAAGAAAAAGAGAGAAGAGCATATCGGTTCAGACGAGCTCGTCGAAGCGCGTCTCATTCAGGTCTCCGCAGGTGTACCTAATACGGTTCGCAAGAGAACCCCTCGGAGTCGGCTCGATGACAATGCTACAAGCACATTAGCCGACGAAGATGGCGTCGGGAGGCTCATCAGAAAATACTGAAATCACCTGAATTTTGATGGAAATTCTTGCCACCCAATGTACTAGTGGGCAGTGCCCATTTTCCTCTTTGGAAAATCTAGGCTTCCCTTTCCCATAGATTCGCGATCTCTCCAGTCATCGCTCGCTCACTTTGGCCTCTGAAAAAAAAGCGTCACATCACCATATGAACATGCATAGATAGTAGCTAACGTTCCTATCAACATCATATGCATGCTGAGTGATCCATCCGTCGGAATTCCGAAGAGCGCGCCACTCGGGATGGCGCCTTTTTTGGATGGATCCTTCTTGGATCCTTCGTACCCTTTTTTCGCTAAACTCGGATGCCCATACAATTGCAGCTCACAAATGGCCTGGGACGACATCGTCAAGTGGAGCACAAGTAGTGACAAACACGGAGAGAGGACCAACGGAAGTACCTCGTAGCTTTTATGACTACTTACCCAGGTTCCAACTGTCAATAGTGTTCCACTGTTGAACCAGCGCTTCCTCTCTTATACGGTCGTCTGCCGCTTGCCATCGGCTTTTGTTCAAGTTTACATCATGTTCTCGGAAAGCAATGCACACAGCCAAATCTCCTTTCATTTCCGGTGATGCTTGGAACCTTCCAAACGTTGGTACGTATACTTTTCGTAGCCTGACAGTTCGCCGTGCCACCTCGAAAGTGGCACTGAAATAACGAAATACCGGTTTTGGCAAGCTCCCAGTACCGGCGCCTACAACTTGGAGCTCCGAGTCCAATTATTCTACAATCATTGATCGGCGACGCCGCTCAGTTGCAGCACATGGAGTTCGCATCATCATCATTTCTATTTCTTGCAAGATCTCGGAGATCAAGTCATGTGTACTTTATAGACAAAGATCTCGCAGAGCCGCGTGCGGACCTGACCCTTGTCGACGAGCACGATCGCATGGTCCCGAAACGAGGCACGTTCCTTACGTTCTTAACTTCTTACAGAGATTGAATTTCTCGAGAATCAGTTTCAGAGAGTGGATTTTACGGCAATGCATGGTATCCACTGGCTTACGCTTGGTAGGTTGCAATGAGACGATATCGAGAAGAAGGCAGTTCACATCAAATTCGTATCAAACTTTCTCAGCTTCTCGTCCTCGAAACTACTTATTATAACGACATATGGGCATACGATCTTGTGAATCTTTCTTTCCTCTTCCTACCCATTCGTGCGAGCTGGTCTTTCATTTCCCCATGTCTGGTACAGTCGCGGTGGACGTTAATACAATTTGTGGCCCAATCGCGCTTGGAGGGCTATTTGCTTTTGGGTAAGGATGCTGACCTTCCAACTCGACGCGCCATCCAGTGTTAATCACATCCACATTTTGACAGTCTTTCAGGATGTCTTACCATGCAGTTTATAGTGTACTGGCAATTTTACCCAAAGCTTGAACAATGGACGACAACGGCCCTCGTGAGTCAGGTCATGAATTTCCCCTGTCAAAAGTTCAAGTGTCTTGGTTGTCCAATAGGTGGTGGCAATATGGTACGTTTTGGAGCTAGTGAGATCTCTGCAGGCATCATAGACTGATGGATTGCTAGGCTCCTTGACTTGTGTCATTCCGCACTCGTCGCTGTTTCTGTCTGGCATTCGGTGATCCTTCCCTACGGCAACTTGGATTTGGTAGACGTTATTCCTTGGTAAACAATATCGACTCGTATGTTTTACTTGGTTGGCGACTAATGGAAGTATGTGCACAGGAGCATGGGGGTGCGTTTTGATACCGAGATGCATTATCACGATAGTTGACAAGGCAAATATAGCCGACGGTCGCATTGACAGTGCGCCAGTGTCCTGCACCCATCCCAGACAGGTATTCTAATGCGTGGTTTTAGGCATTGACGACATTCCTAGTTCAAAAGTAAGCCCTCTCTAGTCATCGGGCATCCTTGTTTTGACGATCATCATGGCTAGCTTTTTTGCCTATCGGATATATAGATGTTAGTATGCGACGCATGCCGTACGTGTCAATGATTGACACCCTTGTTTCCTGCTTAGTGCAACAACATAAACTTACAGTCGCGGGCCCGGTGGTAGGCATCACAATCAGAAACCTGTCGTTTCCTGACCCTGATCAAGTTGTCAATATAGGTTTTTATCGTGATTATGCGGCTAGGTACGTCCTGTTCTGATCATTGCTACACGATTCTAATATCTTGCTATCCATAGTCGCTGCAAGTGGTGAGGACCTTCGCATTGTTTCTTAGCCCGATGCTCAATATTTCTCACAGTAACAATGGCAGAAATGTAAGCTTGATCAGTGCAGGACGTGGGTCATACTTTACAATCCCCTTTCAGGATCAGATTGGGAAGTTACAGCCTGTTCGGACGACCTTTTCCATCGGTTTGCTGCTTTCTTTTTATGTTGGCGATGTCCATCGTTAATCGTGCGCCACAGTGGGTCTTCACCTTGGGATTGTCTCTCTCTGCTCTCGCGGATATCATTATCACGACATTCATTTGTTACTTTCTGGGATCAACCCGGAGCCTTTCGCTATTTCCAAAGTTTGTCAAGAATACTTGGACTGTCCGCATGATATGCTCATGATGCTCATGAAGTACGAATCGCATTGTCGATACCTTGATGTTGTGGACGATAGAAAGTGGGTCGGCTACGTGGTGAGTTAGTCTCGGGTGCTTGCACTTCTTGCAACTAAATAACATGATGTCAGTTTTGGTGCAGTCGCAACGCTCATCTGTGTATGTAGCCCGTTGTCTCGTCGTTGCGTGTAACCGTAACATACCGATCTGTCTGACTATCATTCTCACCCCTAGTGGCTTGTGATGCCAAACAATCGAATATTCCTTGGTCTATATTTTGTCGTTGCAAAACGTGCGTTGACCCGTCCCACCTTGACACATTGCATCCATTCACGGGCTTGACTCATACAGTCTACGCTAACTCCCTCCTTGCAACGTGCGTGGCCCCGTTCTCAATCTAATGAGATTCGATATTCATTCGTTTCTTTCTGCCAGTTTGAACGCACGGGTCAAGATGCGCAAGTCTTGGAATCGACATGCTCATCGTTTACAGCCCATCGCATTAGTATCTGACATCGCGTTTCCAGTCAGAGATGATGAAACTGGACCTTCGAGTCCGCGGAGCCCACGGCGACGTTCTGTACGTGCTCTCCGTCGCGTAGGATGGAGCTGTAAGATGGGTTGCTGATGATTTTCTATTCCGGTCGTGCTTGTGTCGTTTCCGTTCCTGCATTTGCCTCCCTTTTTACCTGTGCACTCCGCCATGGCACCCATCGTTTCTCTAGACTCAGACGCAGGTACATGTCGAGCACCTTTCGCCGCAATCTGGCAACTTAAAGCGCGGGAACTCGGTGTGTCCTATTTTCTAATTTGCACCCCCTCGTTCTTTTTATTTTATTCTTCTTTTTCACCAGAGGATCGAAGTGCGCATATCGAAAACAGTTGAGGAAATGTACGACGGTGATGAGGACGCGGACGCGACGGGGGTTGCCGCAAACAGCGGAAGCGAAGAAGAAGGAAAGCAGACA
Organism: Leccinum barrowsii; assembly: GCA_038092195.1. Taxonomy (NCBI): domain Eukaryota; kingdom Fungi; phylum Basidiomycota; class Agaricomycetes; order Boletales; family Boletaceae; genus Leccinum; species Leccinum barrowsii. The sequence continues at coordinate 991 of JBBPPY010001499.1, read as the reverse complement.
TGAACTCGGATTGGACGAGTCCCGCCTCTTTGTCTGTATCACGACTGGAGGCACCCCGCTCTTTTTTTTTTGCTCTACTTCAGACATTTACGGACATCTGGACGCTCTTGTCTCGTTCTCGTTCCTTCTGATTTTATTTTATTTTACTGTCGCGCCTTACTTTGACTGGCCCCCTCCCCTCCTTACCCTTCGCTCCCTATGATCTACAGTGCGCCGAACCGGACGCTTCTCGTTGTATTATCTATGATTATTTATTTCCGACACGATGTCGTATAGACGCAGTATACAAAATATAAAAATTGATGTATATAGAAAGAACGTATCCAGTTTCCTCCGATGTATTGAAGTCGAAGCACAACTTGCTCCGTGTGGGATGCATCAACGCGTGAAGATCGTGGATAGATCTCCAGCAAGCAGACCGAACCTTCGGAGGAGCGTCACCGACTCCCCTTCCGTGACTCAGAATACTGTCTATAGTACATGAGATCCCTGCGTACAAGGCACACGAAAAAGGTCACGGTGCGGCATATCTTCTCGTATGATGCGCCCATGTCCTTGCCATATGGTTCCAACGCGCCAAATCCAGACCGTCGGCGAGCCATCGGGAACGCGTCCAATGAACACCATCACAGACGACGCCACCGCATCGGGAAAGCCCGAACAAGAAGCACAAATAAAAAAGGAGAAAATCTGAGGGGGGGAACGTGCTGATGAACGCAACGGACCATGTGACAACCCTGGGCCGGTATTAGTACCCGGCCGAGTGAAGTAAGAGAGGCGCATGGGATGGGAAGGAATATATGAACTTCCGAAGGGGCTGTTCGTTGGACAAATCCTGCTCGTTGTCTGGTAGACTGCCATAGGAACGCGCCATAAGTATTAACGACATTATGGGACGCACACTGTTGAAGGATCGCCGTGTTACAGCCCCAAGAGGCTTGAACGAAAACGGCCGGCGGAAATGATACGACAAATGATACGTGACTCGGAA
>JBBPPY010001498.1:0-10480 GCA_038092195.1 Leccinum barrowsii | reverse complement strand
ATGATCTCTCTCGGTCAATCCCTTCCTCTTTGTTTTATCGCTTTATCTCTCTATCTCTTATCTCGTCTTATCTTCATATCGCCCTTTCTCTTATCTCGACTTCTCGATATGGTTTCCTCTCTCTCACTGCTACTTACACTGCTTGGTCTGTGCCCCTTCGCACCCACTATAAATACCCCTATAGCACGATGGTGTTCCTTAGCTAGTTTTGCGCAATCAAGCGTTATCTAACTCTTCCTCCACTTGACCGTCTGCAAGTGAGACTTTCTCCTATCCCTTCTATTAGACTTGATTGGTCTCTTCGTGAGTACCTCGTCTAAGTAGTAAGGTAGTCGTTATCGCTTCGCGTAACAGCTTTTGTTTTGTGGTATGATGTTGGTTCATTGCAAACCTGGCCAGTGGTTCCACCCATGATATGATCTGACAAATCATCAATACTGAAATAACATGTCATTGATGTTGAAATAATTAATTACCTCCATCACCATATAGTCTACCACATCTTTCTTCTTGTAAAACAAGGCATGTATATTTGGAAGCAAAAATTTGGTCAGCAGTGGAAGTATGCCATGGTTGACATAAAAGGGCCCCTTGGTATCTTCTAGGGAAAGGGTGTCTTTCAGTTGGTCACAATGTTGGTAAACCTGTTTCTAATATGTGTCTATTCCATCTTTATAACGGCAGGTGTCTGACGCATCTAGAGATGCATAGTATTTCAACAGGCCCTTGTTTATGACCAAATCAATGTTGATGTTCATGAACATTTCTAGATATTTCTCACTGAATATGTGGCATTCTTTCTCTGTCAGTTTGGTTTCTGCCATCTGCTTGCAGAAATGTTGGGCCATTTGTTGGTGTAGATCATCAACATCTATGCTTGTAGTCATTGCATTTTGATCTGTAGTGGCAACTGAGGGAAGATTGATGGGCAGAGTCAAAAAGATCAGAGTTTGAATCATGTCTTTGGCGATGTGTGCCATGAGCTGCCAACAAATATGAATAACAAAATTTGAATTAAGTAATTTGCTTACAGCTCCTAACACTGGACTCCAGCTAGCAAAGTGTCGCAAGCTTAGACCTCCTGTGTTCTTGTAGTTCCTCATTTGAGGCCATCAATACAGGTTTATGGCAGCATTCAAGATTACTTTATTTTTCAACAGAGCACTTAGATCGTCAGCTCGTGGCTTTCTCGACAGCTTGACCATCATGGCATCCACATATTCCATTTGTTGCTTGTCGTCCAGTTTCTCCAACGTTGTCAAGATCTGAGTGAGTTGCTCGTCTTCTGTGTTGTTGTGAGAGAGGGCGGCACAATTCTCAGCCAGATAGTGCTGAATCAGTATAGAATCCTCGGCATCTTTGATCATGTCTATCCAAAAAAAATTAACATGTTGACAGGTTATTTCATTGCTGTGCTAAGCTTACCCATGTCCATGAACTTGGCTAGCCATATGCCTTCTCGATTCAAAACAGTCTCAGCCATTCTGATGGCTTGGTCATAGGCAGACTTGTTGGCTGGATTCTCTGTTTTCTCCAACATTTGGCAAGCAAGCATGCATGAATATGGCAGAGAAGCTGAACAGGAGCAGATGAAGAGTTGTTCAGATACCAACAGTGTGGAATATTAGAATTTTGAAAGGATCTATCAGCAGTAAGTGCTTTCTTTATTGATGAATTCTAGCTATTTAAACCACTCCAGCTCCAAGCCTATGCTGATTTTTGACAAAGTTGGCCACTTGTTGTGCTTGAGAGGATACCAAGCATCAGGATGGTTGATTCTATGGACACTTTGGAGACTTTGCTGCAGGAGCTTGTTGGTAACTTGCTACAAAGTACTCATCCAATAGCAGCAATAGCAACTCTGTTTCAAACCATCACATAACCATACACCAACACTCTTTCAGCTCTCAGTACCAGTCAGGACACAATCAAATATACTTAATCTATATTCTAATACCGTCAAAACCCTTCACTTCACACCTTGGAAAAAACAACATAACATGTTTGTACAATGTTCATTGATCCACTGCACACTGTCTGAAACAATGCCTCATCCCAGGAATGTCACCAAGGTGGCCAGGGATCCCTGTCAGGTGTCAGAACCTATCGTAAACCTACCTAAACCAATTACTATTCTAATTCCCATTCGTACCTCATGACATCATAACTATTAACGATCCCTTTACCTTGGTAATGACATCACAACCCTATTCCAAAGAATCCTATAGAACATTCTCGAAGATCTTATGTAATCATAGTAGTTAGTATATATAGTAGAGTACAACACTTGTATCTGTTTCCCTAGTTTTGATATACTCATTTATAACCTGCGTTTATCTTCTTTGAGACTAGTGTTTAGCGCGAGCCTGACATTATATCAAAACTATCCTTTCTTGTGCCTGGTACACTTTGTGCCCCGCGCCTTGCAACTATTGTCATCCGACTCTACTTTACTATCCACTGCCTAGACCAGCGCACTTTGCGTCTGTGCTCTCATCGCTTCGGCATAGTCGGACTCCAGACTTAAGGAGAACCCCTCGATACCTAGAGGTTAAAGGAATCCCTTGACCAGGTTACCGTCACTGGAAAGTAACCAGTCACCCACTGCTGAATCCCACCCATGATATGATCTGACAAATCATCAATACTGAAATAACATGTCATCAATGTTGAAATGATTAATTACTTCCATTGCCATATGGTCTACCATGTCTTCCTTCTTGTAAAACAAGGCACATATATTTAGAAGCAAAAATTTGGTTGGCAGTGGAAGTATGCCATGGTCGACATAAAAGGGCCCATCGGTAATTAGGCCTGTATGAAGCCAATCAAGCTTGATGGTCATGGTTATCATGACTGTCACTTCTTCGCTTTGAGACTCTTCTAGGAAAAGGGTGTCTTTCAGTTGGTTGCAATGTTGGTAAACCTATTTCCAATATGTGTCCATTCCATCTTTATCATGGTGGGCATCTGATGCATCTGGAGATGTGTAGTATTCCAACAGGCCCTTGTTTATGACCAGATCAATGTAGATGTTTGTGAATGCTTCTAGATATTTCTCATTGAATATGTGGCATGCTTTCTCTGTCAATTTGGTTTCTACCATCTGCTTGCAGAAACATTGGGTCATTTGTTGGTGTAGATTGTCAATGTCTGTGCTCATAGTCATTGCATTTTGATCTGTAGCAGTGACCAAGGGAAGGTTGATGGGCAGAGTCAAAAAGATCAAAGTTTGAATCATGTCTTTGGCGATGTGTGCCATGAGTTGCCAACAGATATGAATAACAAAATTTGAATTAAGTAATTTGCTTATGTCTCCTAATACTGGATTCCAGCTAGCAAAGTGACACAAGCTCAGGCCTTCTTTCTTGTAGTAGTTCCTCATTTGAGGCCATCAATACAGGTTTATGGTGGTTCTCATCTCCCCAACTCTGGAACCATGGGGGAAGAAGGTGGCTCAAATATCATACCAGATGTGTGGCTCTAGATCACACTATGGTATATTTGGTATCCCCATCACCATTTGGGTTAAAGAGTGCAGCTATAGCCAGTTCCACAATAGCAATAAAAGATCTCAAGTGGTAATATTGAGTCATAGCCACACTTGAGAGAAGAAAGTTAGCTTGCTGGCTGCCTTTGCTTCTGATGTGCTCATCAATGAGATGGTACTTAACAGCGGCTGGCACCACAATTCCACAGGATCCAGGTGCATACACTGTAACACAGATACTATGGGGCAACAAAACTCTGGAAAGCTTCAACTTTGTGTGCATTACTCTCAATCATGGTACACCTACTAATTTGCATTTTATTTATATTTCTTTATGCATTCCTTGTTAGATCAAACCAAGCTTACCAGTCTCATTTCCATTTTCTTCTCGAGGCTACACTTGACCTTATCCAAGCCAAGTGTAACAGCAGTGACCTGAATAGCTTGAAGAAGGGCTTAGCTGATGAGGTAAAAAAAAAGTGGCTCAAAAGTGGGCCAAGGAGATGATGAAAGTGTTAGTTAGGAATTATTGAAGTCACCAGACCTTGGACTTGATTTCTTGCAAAACCAGAATGAACCGGAGCAGAAAATACTGCTTCCAAGCGCAGTGGAAAAGAAGAGGAAGGCTGGGGCTATGACAGTGTTTTGAGAGGAAGCATGATAACAAGATATTGAATGTTGAACAGACTCACCCTGATGTCAGCACATGCATGTCTTGAGTGGTGAACTTTACGCTGGTCTGAATCACTGATGCTGAGTGCAGCCATACAGTGTATCAAGCATCTCACCAGAACTCTTGGGCATAGATAGCCCACCAAACTCAAGCTGGTGGTGGTGACCAGGGTGGAAGGATTGAACTTGTGCTAGTGAGGGCCAATTTTTGCTAGCAAGAACTGACTCATAGCAGGAGCTGCTGGATGACTCTGTTTGCTGTCAGTCAGCAAACACCAGTGGCAATTGAGTGGTGTGACTCTTGGTGGTTTGGCAAATCCTGACGGTGGCTTGTGGCTCTAAGCATACTCCAGCCAAAACTATAGCAACACTACTTTGAATGAGATTGCTATGTGCAAGAGAATTTGTACACCTACCTCATTTGTTGGTAGAGACAAGTAAGTAATTTTACTCATGAGCTTCAAGGGAGCCAAGTTTATGGTAGAGTTAGTATTGATTACTTCAGTGTGATGTATTGACTGTTATCATTGATGACAGATATAGTACCAGTACAGTTGAGTCTATTAAACACAGTTGTGATGAAGAAAAAGTCTTTGATACCTATATCCAAAAAAGGTGAGTCTGTCATGTCATCTCAGTGATGACAATGATCTCTTGGAAGGTGCAACTGTCATGCATGACATCAAGTCAGCTAGTGCAGGCAACGGGTTGGGAAAAGTGGCTGAGTCTCAATGTAGGCAAACACTATCATAGGCCATGTCCACATAACTCAACCCAAGGTGCACAACTACTCCAAGGACTCATGTCAAGTCATTGGGATGGCCATTCAAAGTTCTATCATGCCCTTTTACTCTGCAAGAATCCATTTCCTGACCCCAATGAGGAGCTTGACTGGATTAGGAAAGTCTTCTATGCAAGCCATATTCAAAATAAGTAACCACATGTAGAGCTAGATTTCAGCATGATAAAGATTGTAAGTGTCAATCTGGACACTGTGACTATGCTGATCACTCAATATGTCTCAGATTACCACTTGTAATTCACACTTGCAGCCTCACTAAGGGGCAATTCAAAGGAAGAGCAAAGATAATTGTTGCTCTGTCATACTACAGTACAGGTTTGAAGTGGGAAATGGTGCAAAACCACCAAACAGGGAAACTAAAAGCTTATGGAGCTGAAGGCCAACTTGGTATGAGGATATCAAATGGGAAGAGTATTACAATTGGTTTTCATGGGTTGGATTTGCACTAACGCTCACAGCAGTGAGTGCTACACAATGAATGGATAAGCTCTACTAACAACTTAAAATCAGATTGAGTATGTACTTGACAAGTGGACTACAGGAAAGTATGAATCTATCCCCTTTAAAGAAGACACAAACATTCTGAAAATGAAGCTCACCTTGAAAGAATGCTGTGATAGATCTAAAGTCTTGTGTGGCCCTCTCTGCAGCCTGCTGAGCCCTCCTCAAACCAGCTGAGATGATGCCAAGTAGGCAGCACTCAAGTCACTCTACAAGCAGCATCTCAAATCTTTGGACTACTTTGATGAGAAGACACAGAAACTAGATATCTTACCAAGAATACAGGACATCTTTGATATTAGAAAGTAAGGCAATATTCAGATTACTATTGATTCATTGATGGCATCTGCTAATCGAGCACAGGTCAAATGCAAGTGTTGACAACTCAGAAGAGAGCACACTTGTGGTTATGATCATGAATGATATCATTGCAGATGCAATCAAGGAATTCAAGAAAAAACCTGAGGTTGGTGGTTGGAGGATAACGTGATGATGAGCCTGAGTAAAAGATTCAAGATGACTTGGAGGGATCAGATGAAGATAGTTTGGACTTTGAGTACTAGTGGTGGTTCTCTGTCATAGTGGTGTTTGTGTTTGTGTTTGTATTGTAGTAGACTCCCGGTAGCTCTGTCACCCATGCTATGTCATTCTATGTAGTAGTGCTATATTATGCTATAGCATACCTACTGAATTACTATGGTTTTCTACACCTGCTACAGAGTGCTACTAAGTGCTACCAGATATTATGTTCTGAACTACTATGGTTTGCTACATTACCACAGAGTGCTACCAAGGTCTTGGTAGGCAATGGTAGCACATCTAGTCACTTACCACAGTTTGCTACAGGCAGACAGTAACACTGATTGAAAACTTGAGTGTCTATGTAGTGCTAGGAGGAGGATTATGGTGTCTACTGGTGTTACCAGTACTATGTAGCACATGGTAGCACTTTTCCAAATGCCCCACTGGACCAGGTCTGGATTCTTGTTGAATGAGCAGAGTTTATTTATTTTATTTATTTATTTTAATTCAATTTTTGTCCTGTATGGAGCAGGTAAGCTCTATGAGGTCATTTTTATCTAAATACAAGGCTCTTTCCCTTACAACTCCATCTGTGTGAATGTCCTGAAGTGGGCATGATCCACTTGGTCTGCCATTCCTGCTGGCTGTTTTAGACACTACAGACCCATATTGCTCTTTTGATTTGAGTTATGCCAGTGTAAGTAGTGGTTCAGTTCAGCAATGTGGGTGCCAGGCATGAGGACCAAAGGGCCTGTCTTATGTATGGGAGTGATGGAGTATGTGTACATAGAAAGACTCTGAAAGAGTAGGAATTGTATCAAGGAGAAGGAGAAGCAAATGACTGCAAGTTTGAAGGCTCTATGATGGAGTCTTGATCTTGGAATGTGTCACAGTTTGGGCTTGCATCCATATGGACAGGGTGAGTCTTCTTTGTCTTAATTCTTACCTATTCCTGACTCCTCTACCACTCTACCATCTTTCTCTTGTACACGTGATAGCTTGGCACTGCTCCACATCACTTTGCACTGCTTGGCACTGAGCATTGGTAGCTTTCCTTTTCACCAATCAATGTGATGCACACTCCTAAGTTCCTAACCCCATATCTGCTCCTTAACTCTCCATGGACAGCTTGAAGGGAGCATGGCCTGACTTGGCACACTGATGCTGCTATTGCATTCTCCACTGCTTCTTTTTGCTTGGATCAACGCCCACAATGCCCCACATTCATGCTCTTTTTGCAAGTACAAGTTGTGCAACTGTGGCCCCCATTGCTCGGTGCTGCTCAGTGCAGTGATTGTCCCTTTTCCCTTTCATTCAGACGTAAAGAGCATCAAACGTCGAAAGATGTAGCGCATTCTGTTTGTTCTGGCTCCAAAATATGCTATAGTAGGGCCTGGGGAGGCATGACTGGACAGTGAGGGAACGGTACTGCGTGCCAGTGGCACAGCCACAGTTGTATCACACTGTCCTTTCATTCTGATCAATGCCCATCAACCTCATCCTCTTTCCACCAGTGCGACCATGACTCTCACTACATGGTGGTGCTCGGTGCAGCATTTCTCCCTGGGTCAATTATATACTGCCCTATCTCATGTAAAACGAAGAGAAGCTATTCAACTATAGTTCTCAGTTGCCAGTTCCTGAGAGTTCACGCTGAGTCGCTGACACAGCATATCCTGTAGGCTGTAGTAGATCCACATCATCATTTCTGCTCGTCTGCTGTCAGACTCATAGTCTGTGTGACGCTGTTCAAGAAAGCTCGTGGGATGCCATAGGAAACCCCTCATGCATAGATACAAACAATTTACAGAGAATATGACAACTTCAAGTTAGTTTGAGAAATTTAAGTCAACCTATTACATAATCATTACCCCGAACATACACAACTGCAGGAAACCTTGCCTTTTCATTTTCGAGTGCACTGTGTGCGCCAGCAGGGCTCCACATGCAGTGGACAGGGAGTAAAGTGCTGCCAAAGTGGTGTAAAGTGAGTGTAAAGTGGGCATACAGTAGCAGTAAAGCGTGTAAAGTGAAGTGAGGTGAAGAATTTAGTTAAATCCAGCTTAAATCTAGTCTCTGATTGGCTGGAGCGGCAGGCCACTTAAATTTTCTCCGGGCCTGCTAGCGCAGGGCCAGGAACACTCAGAACCAACTGGACCTGCACGCCTCCCGCCTGTCCTTTCCTTGTGCCGGGCCAGGCACCCCGGCCGTGCTTTGCCCCACATCCCCGCGGCCGGTTTGATTTAACATAAACTTTTCTGATTATCTATACGTATTCAACTTGTCGAATATGATCACAGGGTCACGCATCATCAACCCAGGGTGTAGGTTGCTGCTCGGATGTTGGATGTCAGCAAGTGTTTGAATTGGTGTCTCGCTGGTCCGCTGGTCCGCCATGTCAAAAAACAGTCTTGACGAGGACAGCAGGGAGAACTAGGACATCAATTATTTCACACAGGAGACTTTTATGAATCACCCATTGCCATATGTTCAGGTTGTCCCCGACAGTGCAGCCATCCACGTCTAAATAGTCACTAGCAATGTGGTGTGTAAACCCCTGACATTGGACAGGGACGAACTACAGTTTCGGCAACCACGATGCTCCCATCTTGACCTGCGTCGCAGACGCCACGAGCCGATGGTGCGTCACATCCCATACCTGAACAACCAGACATGGATCATGCTCGTCAACATTCAATTCATCGTAGCTCACCAGCACAAGCGACACTGGCAAAGAAACGCACCTCCATACGTGCAGTCCACGCACGTGTTCCGATTGCCGTGCTCGTATTGATCAACCTGAGTTTATCACCTCTATTGTCATGGGGGTACACCCGACGTTAGGCAAAAGAAAAAGAAAACGGCCAAAGATACACATAGACTCGCTGGCGCATGATAGATGATATTGATGTTCTGCGTTACCCCTGGGTCACCAGAGTCACCCTTTGCAAACAACATGACTAGTATCGGAAGTGTTGAACACCTGTGCGCAAATGCATTACCGAATACACGGGTCAGTGTGAATGTCAAACTTGCATCAGCGCGAGTCGACGACACGGCAATTGATAGGGAGGGGAAATACGCACAAGTCAACCAAAAGGGCGATACAGGCGCCGTGTAATATCCCTGCAGAGTTCAACATGTCTGGAAGCGCAAAACGAGACAGTAAGTGTCCAAGCCAAAGTCAGTCGAGCCCACTGTATCCAATCTCGGATTTAGATCACGACCGGTTCGACCTCGTCGATGCGACGCGGATACAGAATGCCATGAGCCCAAGTAAACGACCCGATTGCACACATCAGACCAGCAGACCAGGGTCCACTTTGTGCGTAAACGTGTGCCGAGTGTGCACTCCGAGTCAGGCGGACGCAATTTATGAACTAGTACGAACCTTTGGTAACAGTCAACTCGAACACTACCCTCGCTTCTTCCCTCGATGGTTCGTTGGCGTTGGGTACAATCGAGACGTCAACGAAATCCAGGCACTGCATCGTCTGCCGACCGAACCCATGGTTCCGAGTCACGAACACCGACCACCAGCGCTGAATGAATTCTATGCAAAGGAAGAATGATGCAGGGATGATGGCGCATATATTTAATTTATGAAACGAAGATAGTAGGAAGATGGCGAGTCGACTAGGGTACAGTTGATAAGTCGTGATTTTCACACAGCTGTTAATAACCCCAGTTATTAACCGGTTTTTAACTGACCATGGTCGGGACACCCATTTGGAGCTGTTAGAAAGTGTTAGAAATTCGACACCGGCATGCGGCTCAGACACGGAGTGTAAATTGTCAGAGACTCAGAGTTCAGCCTAGCATACTCAGATACACATCAATGATGGAGCTACCCACTGCAGAATCCTTATCTCCCAATGATTTTTCCTGCTTTCTTGCATACCCACGAGCACTCCTTCAAAACCTTCCTGACGTCTTGCCCCTTGGAGATCTGGCCACGTCAAAGTATACTCCCTTTCTGTTCTTCGAACTTGATGCCGAGCTCCTTGAACAAACGGGAACTGAAATCAGGGCTCTCAACGAACAATTCAAGGCTATCTTTGGGTGGAACGCACGCACTACTGGCGGTCGGATCTTATCGGTTGACGAACGTGGGCCACCAATCACAACCAACTCGAGCTCTATTGGTGCAATGAGTGGCCCTTGAATCAATGTTCCCATTGCAGACGGGCATCCATATCAATGGTGGGGTTCAACTCACCGCTACGTGCAAATCAGAACCCTCAAACTCTCATTAATATGATTCAAGTCGGACAATAGTGGAGGCCGAAGGTTGATCTACTGTTAACGTGTATGCTCAGAATTGGATACTCATCCTAGCTGTGCTGTCAGGAACTCGGACTCGCCAGTGATGCATGAGAACAGAGAAGGCCATATCAACCTGTTGTGAAATTCCGTGACATCAACGCTGACCTTCTCCAGACTATCTCCATGACTGAAGATGCCACAGACACGGCACTGGATAATGCAGAGTC
>JBBPPY010001497.1:0-10491 GCA_038092195.1 Leccinum barrowsii | reverse complement strand
GGCAACGTGCATCGCAGCCGCGAGATGAATTACCTCGTCCGGGCTCTCCTTGTCCCCGACCGTCGTATGGCACGCGGAGAGATACGCCAAATGCGCCCCCCGTAGATTGCATCGCATGATGTCTTCGATCTTCAGCCGTCCATCGTGCAAAGCGAACCCGGACTCGAACGGACGTTGATCTCGATTGGGGATGCCATGGCATGCAAGGTGCACGCACTCGGTCTCTCTCAACGCCTCCCCCACTCTTGCTATGCTGGCGTCCTCGCCTTTGAGGGTCGTGAATGTCGCAAGCGGTGCGATAATCTCCGCAATGCTGGCGAGCTCGCCGTTGACAGAGACAAGTTCTTTCTGCCCAGGTGTCTGTGCCAGACCTACGGCGAGAAATCTTGGACCTCCAGAGGCGGACTCGGATGAATAGTTGTCGTTCTGTCTGGCACGAATGAGTGTCGTCAAGGTCGGCGTATACGACGAAATGTAAAGGTCAGCCGAACCAGGTCGCATCCAAAGTGGTCGACGAATCCGGCAGAGTTGCACAAGTGTTCGTGGTGTGGGAATCCGAGCGCGGTGTTGCGCAGGTGTGGGGTGTGTGAGAAGGCGCGGTGGGTTGACTGTTTTTTTTTTTCTTGCTTTTTCGTAGGGTTGATGGAATGATCTAGGTATTGTGATACGAGTTGCCAGAAATCTGCGTGGTCCGAACACAAGACCAAGTGCACCGGTCGCAAGGCCTCGGGTTCATCCGCATGAGTCATAACCTAGAGGGGGGCTGGACAGCGGGATCTGTCCGTCCGCACCGTTTCTTGACCGTTGTCCCACCGACGTCGAACGTTGCGTTCGAGGTTTCTCCAGCGAGGTCGCAGAGGTGCTAGAAGACTCGGAAGAGGCGAAAAAGTGGCCATGGTGGACGCCTACACCGGGTCCGACATCATCCGGGTCGGGGTCTACTTCTACACACGCACCCGTAAGCCTGGGCTTGAATTCGGTCACCACCACGCCCGAGGGCGAGAGAGGGAATAGGGACCGGGCGGATCATCCTATGCTTCCCGTAGCACCACCGGTCCCTCCCGTCGTCGACTCGAGTCCCGCAACACCGCCTCCCCCGGTGACAGCAACGTCAGTCACACCAAACACCAAACGACCCGGCCCTCGTAAACCACGCACCGCGCTCCCATCTCTCCCGCCCAAAGCCCAACACGCCATGAAAATCACGACGCTGGACAAGTCGGCGATGGACTGGCGCTCACACGTCTCTCAGGCGGGCGCTGTCAAAGACGAGCTGGACGCCAACAGGCGTGGCGGTGGGTACCTCGAAAAGGTGGATTTTTTGCAGAGGGTGCAAGACAGGAAAGAGGACGCTTTCGAAGCGAGTAAATCGAATAAACGGCGGAGGACGTAGGTACGTGGAGAGAAACAAGGATATAATCAAGAAGAAAGATCTCGTCGTAACTGTTGTAAAACGTATAATATACATCGATTTGGACAGTGGTGAATTGACATAGAATACAGACGAAGGAAGGAGATGAGAATATACAAATACATAGTCAACCAGGCACTTGGTATAAACCGAGAGCTACGAACCGGTTGTGCAGACCGAAAGCAACACAGTGCCAGGGAAATAAAGAATTGGAGATATCGATAGGCCCTGGCCTCGCTCACTGGAAACGAAACAACGTATTGCATGTGCCACCCGACCGCCCATCTCAGCTGAGCGGCTCTACTAAGTAACTAACTAACTAACTAACTAGTACAGTCGAGGCTTGCGAAACCGATAATCAGGCGATGGATCTCAATTGTTCACCCATGGTAATTGAGCTTGGAAGTATTTTTTTTCGATCATCATGATATCTCATACCATAATCAAAGGGAATGGTGCGTTTTTCGATGTTCTCCAGTGTTTGTAAGACTCCGTGAACTCATTGTCTGGCCACGGATCCAGGCTGGATATCACTGAGACAAGAGTCCAGATCTTGTTTCAAGTGTACCACAACCATGATATAAATGTTCGACTTCCGGACTCGGAACTGCCGAGGAGGCATCGTTGTGAAACACGTCCGAAGCCTCGAAGAAATCATCATCTTATTCGTGATCTATACTTGCAACACCGATGCCGCTTATAATATTTACAGTTGCTTTTTCAACAACGCCCCCTCCCTCCCTTTATAGACATATAAGCAGGGATCACCTCCTCCTCCACAGTCTAGACCACCATCTCGCCGCGAACGCACCCCATCATCATAGCCTCCACACTCCCGCCCGTCCTCTCCTCGGGCCACGTGTCAAAGTCCTCGAATAGTTTCATCGCCTATCCACCGTCCGACTCTGCCTTTTTGCCCGACCACATCCGTTTCTTATGGATACCCACGAAATCGAACTTGAGGCCTGTCTTGGCGTTGGAGTCGGAGTTGGCCTGCATCGATAAGTGCTTGATAGTCATCGACACCGTCCATACGTACGTGCCATAAAACGACGCCTCCTTGATCGCCGAGTGCCCGACTCGAATATCATCAAATACATGTAGTAATAGGTTCCCACGAGGTTTGCATGTTTTTTTGATGGCGGCTTTAGATCCAAACAGTCTCAGCTGGCTCATGCACATGCCTCTGAATCCTCCGAGCACAAGGAGAGTTTAACCCAGGCAAACTTGAAGCTTGAAGCTTCCAACTCAACGTCACACTTCTGAGATTCTGAACAACGATGGCGAGGGACGTCACCCGGGCCGAACGTCCCCTCCCCGCAGCAGACTTCAGCGGACACCCTAATGGGCCTAATCAGATCAGCGCTGTAATGCACCATCATTCTGCGAGCGGAAATGGAGGCTCAGAACCCGCAGCATCTTATGTCTGCCAGAGTCGTCGGATGTATGCTCCTCGAGTTCCACAAACGGGCGTATATCATTGGCGATTTATTCTACTCCACACTCACCAAGTGGGTCACGTCGCCACCCAGTGAAAAGGGGGCCAGTGACCGCGACGTCGTTTACCGTCTCGGCGAACTTTTGCGCGAGAAACTCATCCGACTATGTGCGTTAACCGAGTCGCTTTCTTTGTCTTATAACACTCAGATGCACAAGTTCGAACTTCTACTGCCCGGTACCAGCTACCCCCTTCTCACCCTTCGCGCCCTTCCTTTGATACGTTGGAGGATATGACCAGAGACACACTGGAGCCTACTCATCAGCATCACACGAGTTCCAGACAGAAGGTACGTATATCTTGCACCATCCTTTTTCTGCCTTGTTTGATGTTCAATCAGGCCTTGGCACGGGATGGCTTCCGATGCATGATCACAGGTTTCTTTCGGTCAAGTATTGTCCAGGCCTGTTAGATCAGGCATTCCAAGAAGGCAGCGGCACCACAGAGGCCGTAATTGAAACAGCTCATATTTTGAACGAATCCACAATGCATGGAATCGACCCTGAAGAGACCGGGAAGACTAGTATTGCGAACAAGGTGTGGTCCTATCACTCTGCCATGTCCTACGCTCACCCGTGATGCAGACTAAGTATCCTGCTACCGCTATGGCCATGCTGAAGGCCTTTGGATTCTCACGTTTTACTGAGGCATTCAGACGGGCGTGATCTGTAAATTTATGGTATATATATATATTTGACTACGACTTTTTCCCAGGTAGCCTCATGAGGTGACGCGACGACAAGCGTCCAGATGGATACGAATGCAGCAAAGTCGATAGCTTTGGATCATCTTGGGGTTATCGCCGCTCAACTGCGATCGAGTGCGATAAAATTTCGACAACGGCATGGGAAGCATCCCCTCGTGTCACTTGATGAGGTATATATTATTCAACTAATGGGTGTCACGCTCACGCTTTTTAGATAACATCTCACACGTTGCGAGATCGGGTGCCGTGCTTTTTCACTCATCCAGAATGTCCACAACCCGAAGGTGTTCGACCGCTCCATTGAGTGTGTCCTCATCGGCTACTCCCTCTACTCCAAGGCTTAGCGGCTTTACCATCGGGCAACGGGTAAGGTGATTACGAGTTACCATGTGTCTTTGATCGAGTCACACCAAGATTTCGAGGCGCTTCTTACTCGGCACGAAACCATTTCTCTTCACTTGTTGAAGTGTTCTTCCGATGATCAAGCCTACGAGGTACGTCATTCGTTGTAGTACAAGTTTGTTATTGCTTCCACCCGCTTTGAAGCCGCTCGCGCCTGGTTCTCCTGCGCGCAACTTCAAGAAAATTCTACGGCTCTTCTTAGAAGCTTCCTGCTGCGCGTCGTCCTCACTACACCTACAGAGGGAGGCAGTGGGTATCATGACCGTGAAGATCAGAGATCCTGAGGCTGGCCGCTCAGTATGGTATTGGCAACTGGAGAGGGGGGGTCAGTACTCTCTGACCGAACGTTGCCGCAGAAAACGAATGGTCAGCTCTTTTTCGGGAGACGTATCGAGACGTCTCAGTGCCGGGGATGACATTGAAGGGAATTCTTAGGAAGCTGAAGAGACACTTCGGATAACGTTGCATCCTGGCTTTTAAGAGAAGGAGACCAGGAACTTGTTACGTGTGCTTTACGCATATCAGAGCACCGCCGACTCGGACGGCTTTCTCGTTGCCGTGCTCCTCCATCACTAATTCTAACCACAATGCACCACTGTCTCCTCATCCCCGAGCTCGCGCTCTACATCATCCACTTCCTCGCGGACGACCGCTCTGTCCGGTATGGGGCCACTCGTTACCTCAAGAACTCTGCGGATGTCGCTAAGCTCGCTCGGACCTGCAAAGCACTCGCAGAACCCTGCCTCGACGTCCTCTGGAGGACCCAATACTCGCTGGTTCCCCTCACCATGTGCCTGGCGTCCGACGTTTGGGAGCTAAGTAATCGAGGAAAGACCATCGTGAGTTCTGCGGTCCTCTCGTTTGTTGGATTTCGCGTTGTAGACTTTCACTCATTCCTCGGGGCGGGTCCGCGTTACTTAGTCCCTCAAGAGAGAACCCACCTCCCAGGATTGGTCCGCCATCAACAAGTACGCCCGTCGCGTCCAGTCCATCTGCCAACCCGCGTCGTTTTCACTTCCGAGACTCGACGAGGCAGCGCTGGCTAGTCTCCTCACACCCTCGAATTTCGGCACATTGTTTCCTTGTCTTCGGACCTTGGACTACTCGGTCATCTCGGTCACTGTGCCAATGATAAATCTGCTGACGTCCGTCCTGTCGACCGAGCGACACCTGGAGTCTTTGGCGAGCCTGAGCATCATATGTCCAAGGGCTTCGCAGGGGGAGGACATCTACAACCTTTTTCAGGCCATACGGACCAAATCGACGCGACTACAGTTCCTCAAGATTGAATCATTCACGTCCGCGTCGTCGAACTCTTCCCTGGCGGTGAGGTTGTTGGAAGGCGAGTTCAGGTACTTGAGAGAGCTGGAGCTTAGCTGGTCGGTTCACGTCTTGGCCGAGTGTTTGGCGTGTCTCGTTGGGATGCAGAGCCTACAAGAGATGAGTTTGTCCATGCGTCGCGACATTGAGCTCGACTTCCTGTCGAATGGCTGTCCCACAGAAGGAACTGGCAAAGATATATTTGTCATAGCGGCGAGGGGACGTTCCCCACCTTAAAGTCTCTCAAAGTGTCGGCAGATTCGCTCGAACAATGTACGGCTCTTCTGTCGCTCGCTCGTCACGTCCCCTTTGCTCGAAATTTTCAACTTTTCGTACGACGTGCAAGCTCCGTGCGGGCTTATTGAAGCCTTCTTCCGCCAAGTCGAGAGGACGTACCGAGACACCGTGTCTGTCACAACGCCATCATACCCGCGCCGCACCGTCTCCCTCACCCTCAAGCACAACCTTGGCCCGTTCTCGGGAGCATCGTTCCACACCAGAATCGCCGATCATATTGCGGTAGGTTTTCATTCTTCCTCTATGTCGATAGCTGAATATGGACGGTTCAGGACACTGGGCTTGGAGTGCGAAAGCGGGTGATCAAGCTGCTTAAAATATTACTGCGCCACCGAGGACCTGGGACGCCGCGTCGACATTTGCACGATGCTTGTGTTAAGAATGTTGAACGAGGATGTCACTGTCAAGGACCTCGCCGTCAAGACCATCGAGGAGTTGTGGTTTCAGAACGTGCCTTCTTAAGTCATCTCTTACAAGGGAAAGCCAGCTTCGTCGAGCGGCGCCCAGAATAAAACGGATTTGCTCTCTAAAGTGTCTGTTATTATGGGCGTGTCTGCTTACTTTCAGGATAAACAATCTCCCTTGGATGATGTGCCACACAAGATCATATCGAGTCAAAACGGTGTGGATACTCCCTTCATACATGCGAAGTACTCTGAGATATACGAAACCTTGATAGATGGCCTCGTCGATGCCTCTGATCTTCCTGGCTTTGTGCGTATCGCGTTTGTTAGAAGGCGCCTCTTGGTTTCAGACTGATTCATGTGCAGACCGTTCAATCCTGCATCAGAACGCTCTATCTGTTCGCCACTGCATTCCCGTCTGTTCTATCTGGAAGGAATGCTTCTACCTTGCTTCCCTACCTGAGAAACCCCACATCTACATCTGTTAGTACACGTTTGTGGTTGTGCACCGTGTCTTCTAACTTTGCTCGGTAGCCTGAAGAGTTGACCGTGACTGACTAACTGCTCCGGGATTTCCGGTTATCCATTCCCCACACGCCGGAAACCGCGATCGAGTCTGGCCAGGAATTACAGTTAGTTTTGCAGCCGATGAAGCATGTCGACGAGACAACACTTCGGAACAACGACGCGACGACGGTGAGCACACGCTCTCACCCTCGTCCTCACTTCATGACAAGGTCCTATTGTCGAACGCATCTACAGTAGTCTTCCTTCCCTCTACTCAAACTTGTACGGTGACTCCAGTCTGAAATGACGAATTCTGCAATGTCTAGGTGGGCTTCCATGTTTTCTACCTTGTCCCGTCTATTGAGTGGTGAGGGTCTCACGAAACAGGTTCGTAACACTGGTTCGACAATCAATGTAGCACTATGAGGAAGCAGCTCACAGCGGTCGTTTATCCCTTTGTAGAGGGTGCAGGAGTCAGCGGATCAGCGTCACCCCAGCTTAATAGCCTCCTTTATCACACGCACTACAGTTGCGGAGAGTTGCGTAGGCCATTGACCGAGCTCTTTTAAGTACGTACTCGCTGCCGCCCTTCCTCGCATAAATTCCCTATTTTCCGCAGATGGAACAAGCATGTCTGATGCAATCATCATTCAAGCGATTTATATTGCCATATGACCGTTTTTCGTTGTCGAGAATGACGCGAAGGGCAAGCGGAAGAACATCGTGTTTGCCACACTGGGGAACAGTGTCATGAAAGGTCTCCGTTTTGATGCTCTTTCAGTCATTCGAAGTGTGAGTATATCGTACTCCAGAAATGAGCTAAGTTGACTCCTTCAAGGTCTTTGCAAACCATGAAGAGCAACGATCGTGGATCATCGAGGAAATTCTGTATTCACCGATCAAATTGTTAAATAGCCACAAGAAGGTCTGGCCTTTCAAACCAAATAACCCTAGTCGATGATTGACATGTTTCCAGTTTACGCGATAACCGTTCGATCTGTACAGTCTTCGATCTCCTTCTTGAACTCGTACAAACTTCTGCGCGCGACGTGCGAATAGCAGCGCGCAGGATTTCCAAGACTCGTCAAAATCGTGCGCTGCGAAACCAGGAGACCAAATGGAGAAAAACGAAGGCGTCGTTTTTTTGATGAGCAAGATACCAAGGTGTGTAGGATGGAACACTTCACTTTGCATTTACGCTGATAGCACTAAGGATTACAATTGTATACTTTAGGCTTGGACTCGGCCACGAATGCAGCGAAGATCATCGTTCTCTTTCTGACCTAAAGGTAGGTTTCTGTTTCCCTATCGGATTGCATTCCTTAGGAACATGACCGTGTAGATCCGGCAAAGGTAAACTAACAGAGAACTCGAACGAGGCGGCCGACTATCGAATCAGGCAGCGATTTAATTGAGTGCGTGCGTACTCTACAGATGCAACACTAACGAATCCAGTCGTCGCGATGCTGCGGAGGCCTGGTAAAATTGGGCTTGAAAGATGATCTCGGTTACCAGTACCTTAATATGTACGTCGCACAGGCCGATTGTTTGAACCATGACATTGTCGTGCTCACACAGTCTCCCCATGGGACATCAACAGGGACTGTTTGGCAATCAGACAAACGTACGTCGTCTGGACAGATCACGTAGGACCAGACCCGTATACCGTCTGGCATGGGAGCTCTCGGGTTGCGTGCGGACGACTCTAATGATGTGGCCAATCACCAGCGTTGGCTTGGAAGTGGAGGTCATGAACAGAGTGACGCACATACGTTCACCGCCTGGGGTGCGGATTACTTGAAGGTGCATTTCGTTTTCCGTCCGTTTACTCCCATACCTGCTCACCCGCACGCTTAGTACGGCAAGTGCTTTGTAGTGGACTCCACGACCTTTATCGACTTCGATCCCTCCATCGACGAAAAGGTGATGTCGATCTACCAGTCACATGTTCTCGTTCTCATGCGCGATCGAAATGTTTAGTCTGTCTTCGAACCTATGCGAGATGCGCTCAATGCCACTGGTCACCCCGTCGTTTATTCCGTCAACGAATGGGGTATTCAGGATGTGGCACGTTGGGACGGCGATACAGGGAATAGCTGGACAATCACGTAGGCTCTACCCCAAACCGTCGTCGATTTTGCTAAATGGTGAGGCGGAATATAGAAGCGATGTCGGGGTCAGAGATGAGGCTGGAGTCTGCTGGGCTCTTACTCCGTCCATGGGATTCAACCCTTGTCAACGTGTTTGGGTCAGTTCCCGAGGTTCGTTCTTGTAAGGCTTCCTATTCCGCACACAACCTACCTTGATGACGCGGGAAGAATCCGCCGGAATCATGGATACAATTTACGCTTCCTCTGACGAAGAAAGTCGAGGAAGGACTCGATTTCCAAAGCCACCACCGATGCAGCCCCCGCCCCCGCCACCTCAGCTCCTCGTGATACCTACCATCGTTTACTTCTGGTCAGCAGTCGACTAGCGCTGCGGGAGCCGCATCCATAGGAGTGAAGGACCTGTCCATAGAGGAACAAAGATCAGCATGGCATGAGCGAATCGAGTATGTCTGCTTTGTACTTGTTGCACACTGGCTTACATGCTCTGGCACAGTCTCATGTTCTCTTTCCATCACATCGCGTCGTAAATACATCGAACTGGAGTCAGACCTTTCTCTAATTCGCCAGCTCTCCGATTCTTCTTTGTTCAACCATATGCAGGAAGCAGAACGTGCTCATCTTGATGCCCAGAAGACGGCGCCGGAGTCGCAGATGACGACGAAGCGCACAGAGGTCGACGAAGCTGTTCAAAAGCTCATCGGGAGGGTTTGGCCCATGCTAAGGATCATGCTTGACTCTCGTTTCTGGGGCAACAAAGCACGCGGAGCAGCACAAGGGTGAGTGGCCTGTTCCGTGTATTCTGATGGTGTTGACGGACGCGATCACAGGCTCTGAGCAAGGTAAGGGCGATAGCGTCACGGACATGGTCGAGCTCGCTGAAAACACGGAAAGGTTTACGATTATGGGTAAAATCATTATTCTCTTTTCAAGTGACTATCTCTGAGCCCCCTCTTTCTTTCAACAGTCTTAGCTCCGCCGTCGTACAGTGCTATCGTATTTTCCCCATATTAGAAGCTGCGCTTTCACAGAATCCGCACATACAAGCCGTCGCTGTCGATATTTTGACCTTTACTGTCAAGCAAGGGCCCACACACCCACTTCGGGTATGTGACAAATTTGTGTTAGGGGTTGCTGATCGCATTGAAAACGCAGTTTTTCTCGATTATCGATGCGCTTGAGACGAGCCCAAACACGGCGACGAACGTCCAGGCAAACGCATTGCATGCAATCATGTAGAGCAAGTGCTCACTTCATTATCAGTGCCAAATAGTCGTTTGACTATCAGAAAATGATCTCGCTGAATAGCGTTCAAGGTTAGTGGGCTCCGAGTAATTTGGACAACAGAGTCGGTGTAGACTATCGCATGTAACCCGAACCCACCGCGTTGTTGCAACGGTGGTATTCGCTCGTTCGGAAGAACAGTACACCTCGCCGACAGCACCAAAACTATTCGACGATTGTTCCTTCCTCAACAACCCTCTGCGGACATGTTAATTCGTGGATCAAGTCAATACAGGAAGTCTCAAAGCTCACCCGAGACGCGTTTTCCGGGACTGCGTTCTACTGCGAAATCAACTTCCGGCTGAGGTTGGAAAGAGCCTTGGAGTGTATAGAGGTCTAACTCAGCACAGAGGAGGTCAACGCGATCGTGGAGTGCCTCAGAAACGCTAAACGATTTCACGCGACCGTCAGTTCCATCGCCGACACAGGCTTGAACGCCTCGACTGATCTCGGTCAGTACCCCATCTCTCATCCTCGTTTTCAACTTTCATCATCATGTTCGTATTGAAGCACAGTGACCCGGAGACTAGCAGGCCCTACAGTAACTAGAAGTC
>JBBPPY010001496.1:0-10502 GCA_038092195.1 Leccinum barrowsii | reverse complement strand
ATTAATGCATAGCCGAAGTGGAGGAGAATGTACAGCGGTACTTCCTGTCCCAAAAAAAGAACCCGGATGGTGTGAAGCGGGCAGTGTGAGGTCGACAGTGTGAGGTCGACAGAGTGAAGTCGACGGGGTAAAGCTGTTGAAGAAGATCATCTTAAAATCAATTTGACTACATCTGATCGTTACGCAACCATTGTACTGGGTCGATGTGATCAATCGATCACCTGCGACCGGTATTATGACTAACCTTCTTACAGTGTGCCGTCATATTGAATACAAGTGGACTCCGGGAAAGAACAAGCCGTAAAGATCCAATGACTCGCTCTCGTCACCCAGGGACGACCGGAGTCGGTTGGGGTTCTCCGTGCGGTTTGAAACTTGACTTCAAGGGCTAATGATATACATCACCTTAGCGAAGAACCCTGATGGTGTGAAGCGGGCAGTGTGAGGTCGACAGTGTGAGGTCGACAGTGTGAGGTCGACAGTGTGACACTGTGTGAGGTTGACAGTCACGGTGAACCCGACAGTGTGAGTGCGAATTTGCTGGTGATAAAAGGGAATCGACGATGTCGTTACTAGAAGAGGCGAGGAATGTAGCAGCAGAGCTTTGACTTGAGTAAATCCCGTTTGTTTTTTGTTTACTTGAACTTGAGGTGTTCCGGAGTTGAACAACCCCGCAGTACATACTATAAGGTTTATAGTGTCGCTCTCCTAACACCATAGGGGAGAATGCTCAGCGAGACGTTTCAAAGTATGTTTCAGGAAAGCGTTGTCGACTCGGTACACATGTACTTGAGAATTCGACACGAATAGTTTTTTTTTTTTTTCGTTCTGCGCGCGGATTGATTATTTTTCGCCACCCCTACAGGTATAGTCGGATTGGCCGTAAGTCAGCCTATTGAGTAAAAATTAATACTAGGTCGTAGTACCCTGTTTCAGCGTGCTTTACCATGTCCGAGTCAGTCCAACTTTTCTAGCTCTTTTGATAGGGGTCCAGACAAAGATATCGTCAAGCATACAGCAAGCTCGCGAAGCGGATCAAAAAGGATCATAACTATGATCCCGAGCTGACACGAAGAAGATCTTCACCGTGGAAGCAAATTACTAAGCGTCGAATCTTCCTTTCACATCCCCCGCCCAGGACATGCTCCCCATCAGCAAGAAAAGCGACCGAATATATACATTCTTGAGTAACGATTTCGATTGAATTCGCGCTTGGCTCTGTCGCTTTCGTCAGCGCCGTTCATCGATGGCCTTGCCAACGTACTACTCACCATTCCTCTTCCTTGAGCGCAACTACAATGTGAAACATACTGGGTCAGGCCTCAGGTACAAAGAGAATGTCTTGTCGTTCACTCACAACACGCCTTTATCACCTGGCATACACGTGCACACTCATCCGTTACCCTGTGCCCTGGGCGCTCGCTTTCGTTGATATCTCGCTCGCCTTTATGTGTACATAACATCGCTATCGTGGTATCTAAGCAAGATATCCACCTATCAGTCGACGATCCTGAGGACGGTCTCTCGACGTTTGGTCCAATCTCGTCCAATGTTCTCCCTCAGGGAGCTATGTTTCGGCGTCACTATCTGATTGTTATCTCGCAGAACTGAGCTAGCAACGTGATTCCAGACAAACTTCGACTGGCGCAAATCTTCCCTACTATCGTGCCCACCCATCAATTGGTCCTCCTCCGATTATGTGCTCCAAGTGTACTAACCCTTGAACACCAGGGGACACGTCGCCCGCTTAGACACGCGCTGACCCAGTATGCATTTTCACCCACCTTGATTATGATCGAACCAGCGTGTGAGGCATATTCGACATTCAAGAGGACACAGCGCGGAAGAAGTGAGAAACGATGGGTGATGGGCGCGAAAGAGGCAGATGCATCTGAGCGCTTTCTACTAGGCACGTCCTTGAAAACGATTTGACAATAATAATGTCTGCGTTCCCGAGTTTGTACGGTGTATTAGTTCGAAACAAACTAAGTTAGCCATCTCACAGCACAACATATCAGCTCGCACGTACCCGCTTCCGGATGAGGCCAATTCTCGATCGATGCTCTCTGATATGGCACTCGTGTCAGCCCCAGTACTGACTCGGACTGGCTCTATTAAACATTTTGCCCTGGTCTCCTTATTGGTGGCCGGTCAGACTAGCAGTGCACGAACTCCGAGATTCACGAATGGTACAAATTCGGCAGATTATATGCGCGGTCAAGCAGACCATTCACCATTTCTATCGCTAGTGAAGCTCATTTCAGCGACAGCGATCACTCCGCCGTCCTCACAGGCAACATATAAGCACTAAAGTTGCCTTCTTCAACGAATTCGGGATATGATGCGTGGGGCGCAGCATGAAAAGTTGTACTACACAAGCCTGAGACGATTCCGCGAGATCAAGGACGGATCGCCCGTCGTTCACATACCACCCATGCTCCGAAGGAGTTGATGTATCCTTTGTTCTTCGTTTCGAATCTAGGGACAGTATACCTTATGGCTGCGTCCAGCCAATATCGAGTAGGAACAACAGAAGTTGTTGCCGTTGTGTCCGGAGTTTCGTCCAACTCGGTTGGGAATACTCATCATCAAGCCTCACTAGTATGCTCTTCGTCTGATCGTCTTACATACAATTCTGGTCCCCCACTCATCCTGGCGCGTCTCCGATCTCCCCACGCACTCCGAAAGTCTGGCCTTCGGCTGTTTTTCCCTCGGGTTTCGATCGAATCGCGTCGTACATCGTAGCTTTCCGAGTATAACTCATTCAATCTGTCTCGTGACGTCTTAGACAAGTCTTAGACTTCCTAATCTTTCTTTCCTCTGTAAGGCGTGTCTTGAAAATGGCGTCTGCTGGAGGGCGGGTCACTCACGCACAGAGCTTTGATTTGATTAGGCCAAGGCGTTCAAGACGAGCATCAAAGAGGAGAGATATCATTCAAGGATAACAAAGTTGAGATCCTCGACAACGCCTCAAACTACCGCTCTGCACTCTCCGCCACCGTCACCCAATCTCTCCTTCCCACGGAGTCTCGCCCTCCATCGATGTCGATAATCCAGTTTGTCTTCCCCCGACCACGTCAGAGTATCGCATCTGCAACGCCCTCCAAGACTCTCCACCTGTGTCCGTGCGCACGCGAACACACCTGCCGGAGATACCACTCTAGCACACGCTCTACACGAACCTTCAGCGCATATGCCTCGACCGCGTCGTAAAATCCCATCGCGTTGCGAAACGACAGCCAGAGGTACATTACGAGCACCTTGTTCAACCCCTCTTTGCACCCGCGCAAACTTTGGCTGGCGGTCGGAGTCGCGCATCATTTCTCACCTTCTCCAGCACACTCATAAACGGAGCAACGGACAACACAGCGTGAAACTGCACGCGTATCGCATTGGTGTACAGACCCAATATCTGCGCGAGTACATCGAGCGCGATCGAATCTGACCACTGGATCGGACATTTCTTAAACAGCAGTCAGTCGGACAAGAGCAGATCCCTGGCATGCGTGTCCACGAACTCGCTTAGCTGGCCCAACCGGGTCAGTGTGGCGGCACACAAGGGCGGGCGGATACAGGACACGTAGTACTACTAATACGGCACTTCAAGAAGCGGATAGGTCGGTTGCAATTCGGATGCACGATTAGGGAGTAGGGGAACTTCCTGTCGAAGAAGGAGATGGAGCAAAGGGATAGGATACCCATAGGTGATGCTGGCAGGAGAGGCCCTTTCGGGCCAGTGGTGACAGCATTTTACCGTGGGGTCCGCTCAGATTCGAGTGAGACTTATTTCCGGTGTATGATGTGTAATTCACTATTCCGAGTCTCTGATCACTGTCACCTCTTATGATCAGTAGTTATCGAATGTTCTTATAGGTGGGGAACTGTAGTGGATAGTACACCGGCTGCGGCGGCCATCGTCCGAAACCCTTGAAGTGCTATCGAAACGGTAAGTCCACATGTGCGGCAGATTCACCACGGCGGCAAACCTAGAATGCTATATTTAGATTCTATCGGGGGATGCCGGACGGAGGGAAGAACCTCACGGGTTAATTTCCGTCCGACAAGGTACCTCTCGGGTTCTTATTGCCACCGAGAAGTACGGCCTGAGGTGGCCGCGACCAGTCTGCGTGCAGACCAAGCTAACATGGCCATGGCCGAACTGACCGCGCCTCCGCGCATGCTTAATCATTCACCACACCGAGCCTTCAAGAAACGAATATCTCGTGTGTTCGTTGACGAGGGCCACAACATCTATACGAAGTCAAACTCAAAGATTGCGATGTCAATGCTGAAGACCCGGCTGGACCACATTCTGGAAGGGTGAAGAAGACTTCATCCAAACGAGAGCGAACATGATTTGCAATGATTCGACTTATCCAATCTGTAACAGCATCTCTGAGAGTTGTTCATCAAGTATCTCAATGGCGGCACTTCTTCAGGTGGTATCGGAACTTGCATAGCCGCTAGTAAGTCGATTTATTTAACTACTGACATGTCGTAGCTCTACAGTACTATACTCCCTGGTTTCGCGATCGTCATTCAGGTTCCGAGTTCAAGCAATCGGATTTCTTCCTTGGGGAGGACCCACTTACTCGTATCAATCACGGAATACCAGCTGCGAAACGCAAGCGAGTCGACTATCGTTCCAGAAAATATTGTCCAGGCCCTTTCGACGCTCTGCTAGCTTGGCGCAATGCAATGAGACCCACGCTCGCGATCCTGATCATTTCGCCCGACCGGCAACATGGCTCTTTGATGATGACGGACTCGATCTCCTCAGCCAGATCCATCCGGGCGACGTTCATAGTGTCCAGTCCATTACAAAACTTTTACAGGAAACGACAGAATGGGAGGACAGGTTCGGACAGCAAGTCTTCAATGTTATCAGGCAGTTCAATCGCACCCGTGTCCAAAAAGCACTGAGCGTCGCACATCTTGTCAGGTGAGCACGCGAGCTGCTGCCATCTACGGGTTTACAAGAGCTACAGCTTCGTTTCAATCACAGCCAACATTCGCTTCAAGGAAAAGATCGAACATGGACCCACCTCTGCCACGATTCCCACTCCTGCCAACACGACGGGCTTGGAGAATGTCGATAGCAGATCGTATACGAGCATTTAGAGACATGCGTTTCTTCTGAGAGACGGGCTGGTCACCAGACTAGGCGGTGCTGCCCAAATATACATTTTAAACCTCACTATTCATCCTTATAGAAGGAACGACTCTGGGTCTCTCGGGAGACTAACTATTCATGGGAGTACAAATTGCAATTGCATTCGAACAACAAAAAGTCGTACATCTAAGGAGACCGAAGAACATGTCGCCAAAGAGTTCCACGACCAGAGAAAGTACACGGAATGGTAGCACAAAAATACAACAGGGATAGTCCCTTTCGGTGAAATCTTGGTACGTCTCAAACTTCCCCGATGATCGACGCTGACAATACTATCATATAACCAGATGTTAGATTATTCAAGGGAAAATATACCTTCAGTTTAGAATGAGCTCTCGGCCCCCAATGTCAATCCAGAACAGCCGTCAGGGTGTCAAGAAACTTCTTGTAAGATTCTGGGCCAACAACACCGATAATGTCGCTCGCAGAATCCTCGTATTCTTCTTCAGCATCATCCATAGAACGGCAAACTTCTCGCTTTTTCATAACGGCTAGGGTCCAACGTCTGAGCATTTCATGGTAAGACAAAGGTCGTCCACATGGGGGTAACTGCCGGTGTCTCCGATGTCAGCACTGGTGTTGAGAAGCAGTGTGACACTAGGTGTAACAAACCTGCTGATAAATAACCTCGCGCAAACATGGATCGAAAAGGGCAGTTTCAGCGGCGACCCTTGGGGAATATTGGCACAAGGCAGAAGAAATAGATGGTACAGGGGAGGGCATTTTTACTGTGGCTTGGAAAATGTTGAGCTGCTTTCCGAAGGTTTGGTTGAATATAAACTCGGCGGACCGTGCGAAATTCGCACTCTCACTGTCGGGTTGACCGTGACTGTCAACCTCACACTGTCGGGGTCACCATGACTGTCGACCTCACACTGTCGACCTCACACTGCCCGCTTCACACCATCCGGGTTCTTTTTTTGGGACAGGAAGTACCGCTGTACATTCTCCTCCACTTCGGCTATGCATTAATTTACGAAGAGGGGGACACTGTCCCACTGTGGGGCTTATCAATTCAGAGTGCCGAGTTCTGCTCATGAGAAGTGACAGCCCTTACAATGTAACAGGAGAACTGTATTTAATGAATATGTGCGAAGAAGGTGAAATATTGGAAAGGCAGCAGGGGTCAACAGGTTACGAAACTTCACGCATTAGAACGCTATCTAATGCAGGTAACGTCTGGCAGGCGGGAACTTCGACGCAATGAATGATATCATGCACAAATGCCAGTCTTCAATGTGGCCCTCGCAGTATTCCGGTGAGCAAATCAAATGCTCGGGAGATAATGCGAGAGTAGTACAATCAAGTACCTTGAAATGGAACGGCGGACTCGGAGCCATTCTGCAGCGGGCTGAGGGGGGAAAAGAAAAACGGGGGAGTGACAAATAAATGATTTGATTTTTCTTTGAGGTCATCACAATCTGATGAGTCGTGATCGATGTCACCTGCTAAAGGCATCCGAGAGATGCTCAAGTCGCTTGCACGTAATGGCTGGGCGTTCGCGTTCTGATTATCCAGAGCGGCGGACTCGGAGCCATTCTGCAGCGGGCTGAGGGGGGAAAAGAAAAACGGGGGAGTGACAAATAAATGATTTGATTTTTCTGATGAGTCGTGATCGATGTCACTAAAGGCATCCGTCGGAGAGATGCTCAAGTCGCTTGCACGTAATGGTTGGGCGTTCGCGTTCTGATTATCCAGAGCATTGGCTACACATCTACCCCTAAAGCTGTACTGGATCTCAGAGTCATACACCAACTTGACGTCACGGGAGTTTGCCGCAATCGGACTTCAAATTCAAACTTAGCTTTGAACGTTGTCTTCTAGCGCTTTCCCCATTGATTTCGTCTAGTTCTTGAACTTCGGCTATGATCTTGTGCGTCAGGGTTGCCATCCTCGTTATCTTATTCCACGGCCTGATCTGACCCCTCCGCCCCTATGACGTTCCGCAGCGATTCCCCTATCAGCTTATCCCCCAGATACCAGAGATTTATCTCGACCTTGCCATCCCTCTTTTCTGCTCCTGGTCTATCGTTACTGACCTCCACGTACAGGCCCAGGCGACACGCCAAAGACCGAACTTCAACTCCACATAGCACCAAAACTATTTGACGGTTCTTCCTTCCTCAACCCCTCTACGGACATGTCAACCGGTTGGGTAGGCCACTGTCCGCTTCACACCGTCAGGGTTCTTCGCTAAGGTGATGCATATCATATCTAAGGTCTAGATTTTTCGTGATAGTAATTGAATCCCCTTTAATCGTTCAATTTAGCCCTTGAAGTCAAGTTCAAAACCGCACGGAGAACCCTAACCGACTCCGGTCGTCCCTGGGTGACGAGAGCGAGCCATTGGATCTTTACGGTTTGTCCTTTCCCGGAGTCCACTTGTATTCAATATGACGGCACACTACCGGTCGCAGGTGATCGATTGATCACATCGGCCCAGTACAATGGTTGCGCAACCATCATTATGTAGTCAAATCGATTTTAAGATTATCTTCTTCGACAGCTTTACCCCGTCGACTTCACTCTGTCGACTTCACACCGTCAGTTTCATATCGACACGGTTCTCTGTTCCCATGCATGGTTCTAAATGCCGAGAGCCGACTCGGATCATCGAAGGTAAAATTAATCACAACACCAGTCGCAAATAATGGGCCAGCGCAGTGGTCGCGCAACGTTCACCTTTAGTCAAGATCGATATTGGGGTAGCATTCCGAGCCCTCGGGTCAACGGGTTGTCGGTAGGGTACTAGGCAGGTCAGTATAAAAGAGGCGGTAATCGAGCAGGTAAGAACGTCAAGCGCTAGCCGCATCTCGCGACTTACGATGAATTCTCCCCACCTTCCCAGTTTAACTTTAGGTGCGCTTACCCATAATATCCCCGGTTCCAGCGATACGAGCCCTTTTCACAATCTCTCGTCTGATGGCGATCATACAAACGCGGATGTCATGTGGGATATTTTCATGCAAGGGATTGCCCACGGTGCACCCGGGGTGGTCAATCTCCCTCCACGCGGTTCACTGAGCCCTGACATCATGGGCAACAACTCGGACGACGAGGGTCCCAAGCAGAGTTTCATTTCCGGTAACAATACGCACATCGATTCTATCGCGCTCGCGTTTGCAAGGGCGCATCGCAGTAAGTGTCACTGTCCGAATCTCTTTCAAGCACTGGCACTTACTTCTGGATCCAAAATTTATAGCCGCTTTTCCTATCCTGTTCGAGAACCTCGGACTCGTCGGGTGGGCCCGATTTTGCGATCGTCTTTTTCTCAAATATGCTTCCCGCATCGGCACCGAAGATTTTCGTGCCTTCAGGCGGAGGGAAAAGGAAGACATGGTTACCTGGCTCCTCTCTGAACACGAGGAGATGCTCCGCGAGGGGTACTCCTTTGAAGACGGTCAGTTTCCATCATGTCGGTAGACCCAGTGCTTATACACATCCAAGAAGAGATCCAGTTAACAAGGAGAGTAAAAGGCGACGACATAACTCGAACGTGCCGATCGCGCATCGACAATACGCCGTTCCTCGACAATCTAGCTCACATGGTAACGTAGATCTTTTTTTTTATAGAACCTCTCGCTCAATCATTAGAACTAGGTCACCTCTGACTTACAACGTGTCGTCCTCGCCGCTTGGCTGGAGGCAGCGAAGCGAATCGTATCCATCATTTTCCAGGGTACACCAGTCAACTTCCAGACTGATTTAGCGACAACCTTTCTCACTCGCACCACTTACCACGGAATTTCAACCTTTGAATTCTTCACGGACCTGGATGCCAACGCCGACGCGCCGGTATGTCACTCCCATGGGCTGCGATCGATTACTTGATATAACTTTCGTCAAAGGCGAAACTGTTTACGGGTGATCAGGCACGCAACGCGATCGCCCTAGCTCTTCGCGCTGTCACACCGTTTGTCGCCGAAGATTCCACGTTGTTCGGGATATTCGACTGCGTTGGGGGTGGGGACAAGCCCTTGCATTTCCGCCTCCTTCGTTCAGCTTCATGCCACACAACGAACGTCATTTCGTCGTTGGTAAGTATACTTGATGTTGACTTCTTGAAGCTCACTTTTTTCCAGATACTACTCGTCATCAAGGCCCGTAGGAATAATCGCGATGTTCAAAGTCTATCATCGGACCGCAGATTGTTAGAGCTGAAGAATTTGTTCGAGCAAAACAGAGCAACGTTCCAGCAAGCGCTGGCATGCTCGCAGGTTGATGTACCTATGGCGGTACAGCAAGTATTCAGCAAAAATCTACTGAATATCCTTCCTGTTTCTTAAGCTCGTATCATTGTAACGTGATCAACACGATTCGCTGGTTTTGGTTTCGATCTTGTATTTGTACGTCAATTGTACGATGTCGTAGTCAGCGAACGTGATATTTATGTATGTAATGTACATTAGTCGGTCGGCCCCCAATGCATTTCCGTTGTCACGCCAAGGTAATCAGACAATGTTGCATGACATTCACGAGTGTACGACAAAAGTCAAGATGGTACTTTACAGTCTGAGCTCTCAAGCAAAGGATTCGATGCCCTACCCTTTCCCGGGCCCTTCCGGTTCGCGACGCGACAAGTTGATCGAGGAGAACGCATTGACGTACCGCGGCGAGTCCATCAAGACGGCGGCTGCAAGTGTGAGCGTATACTGACCATCAGTGTCGTGAATTATACTTCACAGACAGACGAGTACACACCAGCGACCCCCACGACACGCCCGTACCACCCGAGCAGCCCACGCTGAGACGGAACAAGCCACGAGCTTCGAGCTCGAGGGGGAGTGAATTGGGCTACGAGCGAACCACGAAGCCACACTTTCCAGTGCCAAAACGGACGTGCAGTGAACATCTGAGGGGGAGGACGCTAGAAACAGTAGGCAGACTCGGAAGTTCACGTCAGAACTCGAGTGCAAACACGTGGCAGAGAGTGAGGAAGAAATCTCACGGTTGCAGGAAGAGTGGGTGGATAGCGACGACGAGGGCCGCCGTGGCTACGTACAGGAATGACTGCAAAACGTGCACGATTGTGCACGTTGTGCAGACGTTCCTGTACTATGCTGACGAGGGCAACGACGGGGTACGGAGGTCGTCGTCGTCTTGGGGACGAGGATGGTGGCGGAGGTAAGGACGATGACGATGAGACGTGGGGCGAAAGAACGGGAGGGAGAACGCGGACGGGGACAGGGACGAGGGTGGTGGCGGGGGTGACGTCGTCGTCGTCGTCGTCTAAGGGCGAGAGGACGGGGGTGGATGGGCGAACAGAAACGGGGGCTGCGTGCAGAAGCGACCGCACAACGCGCACAACCGTGCACGTTGTGTGGTCGCT
>JBBPPY010001495.1:0-10503 GCA_038092195.1 Leccinum barrowsii | reverse complement strand
TGTTGAACCCCCTTGTCTGCTTGATTGACGCAGCACGTATCGCTCCATGCCCACCGGAAACGGAGAGATTGGACCAGATTACAGAAATTGACGAGCTTCTCGATTGTAGGGGATTCGGGAAGTCCATAGATCGAGATGTCCTCGACCATCTGGAATGTCGGCTCGGGAGGCTGCCACCTGTGTGAGAACATCACGTATTGATAGAATTTCTCCACCTCTTCTTTGATGCGTGTCCGGTCGAGACGATGATGGGTAGTCATTGCAGACCGAAGTTCGTCGAAGATCGGTTGTTCTTCGAACGCAGCTGCCTGCTGTGTTTTATCACAGAGACGACCAGTGACGGTGTCGATGAGCACGCGGGGTATGTCACGGATAGTGTCGTCGACGACCTTTCGGATGAGTGGAGTCGCGTCGAGATATCGAAGCTCTGATATCAAAATGACGTGAATTTGTATTTCACGCAGTTAGATCCAACGAGCTCACCGCAAACTTGGGGTTCCGCTGAATTCTTTATCGTCGACAACATCATCTCAAATGCACTGAACGCCCCCCTGTAGCGGCCCATGCTATGTAATACGGAATGTTTCCTCTTGTAGCCTTTGTAGTTCGATGTGTCATGTTCAATAACCTGAATATACCATCACTACCGTCAGCTGCGCACACTGTGCGAGTCACTTTATACCTTGGTAACGCGGACAAGTTCCTCCTCCAGTAAACTTGCCCGCGCCTTGCAGCATTTGACAATGATATCGTTGAAGTTCGTCGGATCAAGAAAAAGTGTGCTCGAATAGTATACAATGGCCGCGCCATGGTCCTCAGCCATGCCAGCCTGCTTCTCAAGCTTCTTGATACAACGTTGTTTAAAATCTGCAGACTGTCAGACTGCTCTGAGTCGCCAATGAAACTACTCACTAAGTTCCCACTGCGGTCGATCATCGAAGGCGTGCGTTTCCTCTGATAGCTCATCCTTCATCTTTCGGAAACATTCGATCGCTTCCGTGACACGATCGTCTTCTTCAAGCAAATCACAAACTGCCCGATAAAGATGAAACTTTGAAGACATGAACTGAATGGCACGAGGACTGTCAAGCCATTCAAAACAACCTTGAAAACCACACCCTACCTTGTCTGTGCTTCCCAATACCTCATTGGCTGAATGACAACGCAGCCCCATCCTGGCCCATCCCATCAACAAGGTATTGGGAGGTGAGCTAAGCGACAATATAGCAGAGTAGACTGAGAACGCCTCGATGTGTTTCTCCGCACTTGACGCCTCGTCTCCGATGGCCCGAAGCCGTGATACACATTGGTTCCTAAAACCTGACGGCGGTGAGTAAGTATACATACTACGAAATGACGCAGGGACTCACCTTCAATCCAGTTCCTGATTAACACATTGTGCTGCAGATCCTCGCTCGTGGTGTTAATGATCTCGAGAAGAAGCTGTGCAGCATCATACACGCGACCACAGGCAAACATGGATTCACATTCATGTTTCTGCTCGTACACGTGCAGGGTACATTGGAGCTCTTGAACTGTTTGCTCGAGATCGCCTATTATTCGTTCTATGGACACAGAAATGGGTCAGACAGTTGCTAATCGAAGTCATGATAAACGTACCCGAGTCTGCTAGGGCCCTGATGGTTTCGTTTAATTGATTGTCTGGGCGTTGAGAGGCGACGTCAACGAGGTGGGAATGAAGACACATAGAACCTACTTGTGCTTTCATGCTGTGCGCGAAGGGACCGGTTGTCTCTGTCGGATGAAGAAAGCTGGTCACGGAGACGTTGATTTATTTCCTCGAGACTCGCAATGCTCGTTTCTGACGGGAATGAATAACAGCACGGGGCAGTCAGCCGACTAGTAAACACACCTTGACTTGCACTCCAAAGATGTAAGGCCTCTACCGTGTCTCCGATATCAGTGTTTTCTGTCCTTAAGCGGCGGGGTTCTGGCTCCAGGAGAATCTGTTTGAGTCGAATAAGTAATGACATCTGAAGGAGTTGTGAAACTGACGTTGTCGTGGTAGTGTGAGGGAAGGATGTCCAAAAGATGTCGAAGGATGATTTTCTTCCCTGGAGCAACCGCTATGTCGTAGTTTGGTGATATGGCCATGGGCGAGACGTAATTGGAGCCAGGCATTCTGACTGTCGCAAGGTGTTGGTGGGATGTAACGTCCCAGAGTGAGAACGACGAATCTCCGGAGGCTGCAATGAACCTCTCGTTGGGTGTGAGTGCGATATAGCCTGCGTCGCGAATGTTCCATTTTGAGAGAGTTGTCCAGGTGGACACCTCGAGACAGTGGATGTCACCTTTGTCAGACAAAACGAGGAGTTGCTGGCCATCACTTGTCCAGGCAAGGCTTCCGTTAAATCCGCAGCTTGCGGTAATTCCAACTTGGACAAGGAGTCGGCCGTCGCAACTGTCGTAGACACGAACAGACTCGACATTCTGTGTGGCTGTTGCAATGAGTCGTCCGTCGGGCGAGAATCTGACCGCGGACACGTTAAATTCGTGTGCGCATGGGGCGAGCAGTCGCTGGCCAGCTGGAAGTGACCAGACATTGAGCGTCCAGTCATCCGATCCGGTTGCAATTCTTGTCGAGTCGGGCGAGATGTCCAGTGCTCTCACCAGATTGCCGCTGTGCGCTTTAAAGCCGGTCACCTTTTCGTGATCTGTCGCGTTCCACACCGTCACTCGACCATCTTTTGCCCCAGCCACGACCCACTTTCCGTCCCGTGAAACTGCAAGGTCCCAAACACGACTTCCAGCGTCCATTGGCTTGCCCACTTCCTTGCCATCCGCCACTCTCCATCGTCGAATCTTTCCTCCGGTTCCTCCGCTCACGACATGCTTCCCGTTGGGGAGAAACCTGACCGACCATGTCAGATCCTGAACATCGATCTCGACCGGGTTCGCGCCAACGATGTTGGAGGTGATGATATTTTCACTCGATTCTCGAGTATCCTCCAGTACATCATCGTCGGCGGTCTTTGGTTCATTTTTTTTGTTCGCCGATGCATCCACTTGCTGTCCGCTATCAGAGGGACCTGGGCTGTCCACCCCACTCGGTCCTTTTTCTCTTGTCAGTTCCCCAGTGCGCCAATGATGTTGCCCATGTATGTACTACTCACTGTCCCTCTTCGTCAGGCGTAACTTGGAAAACAACATACTTGGTAGGCTAGATTTGAGTGTGGTGTTCCTGATCGTTTCCCTCCGGTGCGCCATCGTATCACCTGACAATACACGTGTTCGTTGACTCTCGTGGGATAATGTAAATAAAGGGACGTACTTACAGCGATTTGGAATTTCGGGTGGGGAGCGTAGCACCGTCCGTCGATAGACCTAACTGGTGTATACCCGGGTGCTACCCGGGTATGTTCAAACGGGGGTTTGGAGATGGAGAGTCGAGACCGTACCCGTCACGACCCGGTGACCCGTAGCTCGACCCGCAGGTTGCCCATCACAGGTATCCTGGTACCCCCCTACCCACCGCATGCCCTACGGCCCCGTCCGTCCGCGCATCCAGGCAGTGGAAAATGCTAATGCCTCATCCAGTTGCAGCCGCCGCTATCGAAGATCTCATGGGCCTATGGTTGCTCAGATTGGGCTTTATGAGGCTTCGAGCTCAGAGGATCGACGCAGCCTGCAGGTGCCTCACCACGTTTGAATTTAGGGACTACTGCCGCAGCGCTGCCAGTGGAGATGTACCCACAACTGGTTTGATCCCTTTGGCGTCCAATTCTCGCGTCCGACGAGTCCCGGTCAGCGAGATTCGGAACGACATTACGCCTCCTTTTCCACGGCAGCGACAGACATCTTCATTCCCGCCTTGGATCTCACTCCTAGTATGCCGCGGTGAGGGTTTATATTTATACAAGCACAAACATACACGTATTGGAATGATAGTTACAAAGCGAACTGCTTCTTGGACCCATCCAGTGATCTGGGGTCCACTCAAACGAGCTTCGTGAGACTTCGAGTTCCTGTTCCATGATTAACGGCCTGATTTAGGAGTCTGGAACCGCTGTATGTTCAGGCTGGTGTTCTGTCGGCGAGAATCACAGTCCTGGGGGTATTTGCAAGAGGCTGTCCAGATACCTGACAAGGAAGACTCGATCCTTCAACCTGAGCTGACTCAAGGACCTCTCTCTACACGGTCACAAGGGTTCGATATCTTTGGGGTTGAGCCTATATTCGTCCAACGAGTCAAGGTCGAAAATGCCCTACCCAGTAGCCCCCGTAGTCGTCAACCCAGATAACCCCGCCTTCCAATGGCGCTGTCAGGTCTCTGATCATCATTCCGATGTACGCCGCGGTGAAATTTTATTTTTATAAACTCACAGACGAACCATCTAGACCGATCCGACGATCCGAATTTCACTATAGTCCACACTTTTTTTGTAGGCTTTTCCACCCCTTTACCACATCGTGCGGATCTACATTGGTTTCTGTACCGCCTCTCGTCGTCTAACCGAGACCTCCTCTAAAAAGAAAGATTCCGTTCCCGCGTCACCTCTCCCCCGGATCTGTCTTTCCCGAAACCGTCTGTCCCTGGCGTCTTACTTTGGGGTACAGAGACACGCGATGACCCTCGGAATGGGTGATCCATGAAGCAAGAACTTAGAAGGCAATAATAGAATAGAAGAAACGAGACAGATCCGACTCGATTCTGGCTCTGGTTGCCCCTTAGCCTCTGACAAACCTCGAGGCTCAACGTAACATTCACACTTTATGGTTCAAGCTCAAGGTTCGACAGTGTCAACTCCAATAAAGCCTGTTTGATTAATGCTCGACAAAGCACACGTCCGTCCGTACGCACAAGCATGCATGGATGTTACCGTAAGTACGCCACGACCGGAATGGGCGACCCGTGAAGAAGAAAGTGAGAATGGGAAGATCTCCCACAAGTCTGTGGCGCCCCAGGCCGCCCCTCCATCACAAGCTCCGGCCCTGGACGTCAACGGCCGAGCCTCGAGGTTCAACGTAAGTAATGTCCGTGTTTCATGTTACAAGGTCAAGCTCCGAGTTCCAAGCACAAACTTACTTCAAGCTCAAAGTTCCGTGTTGAATGGAATTAAGCCTATTCGACAAGTTCTCGAGATACGTACGTTACACACGCATATATGCCCCAGTCTCGGTCCAGACTCAAGCCAGACTCGAAGCCCATCCGTCCACCGATCGACACCGATCTCCATATTCGACCTATTTCTCCATCTCCTCCTTTTGGTTACACGCCGGGACACTCCTGGGAGCGCCATTCGCTGTTTGCCGATCACCGATCACCGATCAGTATTAGCGTTCAGTCGTCCAATGGTGCTAATCGTCCAATCGTTTGAAGCACTGATTGATCCATTGATCCATTGATTCATCGGGTTCATCGGTACACCAGTCTCAGCGGTCCGATCATCATCTACAATATCAACCGACGGGGTCGGCGTTCTCCGAAAGTCGGACGGACGACGTTCATGGGGCATTGACCTGATCTCGATCATGATGGCATGATCAATGATGAGGAAAATCACGTGTCCACCCCTTGAGGCCTGAAGGCCTGACACCCGGTCGGATGGACCTCCCGAGAAGTCCTTGCGGCCTGCCTCGCTCCCATCGATATAGCCTCAGATCTGCACATATCACCTCACCACGCCTCATCTCGAGATCTCTCACGTACATATGTTCATTCGGCACGTCGGCACGTCACACGCCATCTCGCCGCGTGGGGTCAGAAGGGGGGGGGAGGGGACAGAGTGTTGTCAATGGGTGCACGGGGTTTCAACAACGAACCGGATGGCATGCCGCGGTCCTAGGGTTCTACCTTATCTGGACGGGTGGGAGAACAACGCATGTTATCTATCGTGTTCTTCTTCTTTCTTCTGTTCTGCTGGCCCACAGGCCACGAGCCACGAGTTATGCAAACACGCAAACACGCAAATGCGAAACAGACCCAGAGAACAACGCAAACACGACGCCGCGTTGCAGGCATTTCCTCAACAAGTGATCGTTTCGTAGCAAACGTTCTGCCTCCCTCCTTCTGCAGGTGCCAGCACTGCGAGGCATATTCTTATTCGGCCAATGATCAATTGATAGTGCTCAGCCCCCCACATTCATTCGATACATTGGCTCGTCCTAAAAGAGTCACCAAATTGCTGTATGCAGGATTGGCAGATATGCTGCGAGTTGCTACTGTGTTTGCCTACCCTTTACCTGTCCTCTTTCACCCCATCCCGCGGCTCCCTTTCACCCTATTCACATCACCTCCCCTCTCACCCAGGGCGAGATCCGGTGTTTCAAGTTTGTTCGTTCGTTGTCATTCCGTTCTGCGATGTGGATACATGTGTGCCCAAAGAGTAAATGAGAAAGGTCGAAGAGAAAGTAAGAGCCCAGAGAATGCTAGTGACTGTCCCGAAAGAAAGAAAAAATGTGTTGAAATCGAAGTGGTGTTTGGACGCAACATATAAAACAAGTGAATTGCATCCGCGGAGAAAGTGATACAGATAAAGGGAGAGGGGGGAAAGAGAGAAACATGTGGGAGGCGAGGCGCTGATCAGCAACGCCTTGAGTGGCGCCCGGTGAAACGGGAGTGGTGGCCACATCGTCCGATCGGATCATATGTTGATGAGTATACGATAAAAAACTTAATGCGTGCATGTATGTAATAAGGCCAGCGAGTGGAGAGGGTATCGCGGAGGAAATAGAGACATGCGTTTGATGCGAATGTGATTGTGACTGACGTGGGTGTAGTTGGTGATGGAAAGGAACGTGTAACTCGGTTCGTTTCTTTAAAAAAAAAGTGGGGATCCAGTCCTGATCGGGGCACGTGAGCCGTGTTATCGATCAGGATCCGAAAGACGCGGCGGCGCATACATACCGGTGATAGTGAGGATACATAGAGCTGTCACAAATCATGACAGGCCAGGGATACGAGGGAGAGCTCCGAGGTTGAGGACCCAATCGCTGCCCGACTTTGGCTGTGTGAGCCCGAGGAAAATAGTTTGGTGCAAGAGGAGGTCCACGCGCTTCAACCCGAGGGAGAGTTCTGCCTCGGGTACAAAAGCGAGTTTGCAGCGGAGCCGAAACGCGGCTTCGACCGCTCGGCGGTCGGTGATCATCCTCTGCTCCTCGATAGTGAGCTGCTCGTTGAAGGAGTTGTGGATTTCTCCGAACACGTCGCGACAGCAGATGCCGCGTGAGTTCTTGACATCCATGTCCCAGGAAAAGGGGCCGTGCTCAAAAGTGATGAGCATCTTCGTCATAGTGCCGTTGGCGGCTGGTTTGCTAAGCTCGGTGTCTGTGAGCTTTGTGCGGCAGCCGCGGTCCTGGAAGACGATTTCGTCTACCTGGAATGCCATGTCGAAGCGGAGGAGTCGCCTCGATCTCCGTGGATCGTAGGGAAGCAACTGCCAGTGAAGATCGAAAGCAGGTGGTTTCATTGGCACTGCCACCAAAGGATCAGATAAGGTTACGTTATCACCGATAGCGTGGAAGGTGGCAAAAATGCCACAGAAAAAAAGGCGCAAACGCGCACTCACCCAAGCGCGATCCCGGGGGGAGGACGTTTGGGATGTTGTAGAGAGAGCTAGCTGCCTTTTTGTAAGCTAGGATCTCGCCGTCGCTTTCGCACGA
Organism: Leccinum barrowsii; assembly: GCA_038092195.1. NCBI lineage: Eukaryota > Fungi > Basidiomycota > Agaricomycetes > Boletales > Boletaceae > Leccinum > Leccinum barrowsii. The sequence continues at coordinate 2,880 of JBBPPY010001495.1, read as the reverse complement.
GTCGTAAGGGTGTGCGTTCCTGGTTCCCTTGAGAATGGACTTCAGGGGCTTTGCGGGCTGTCCAGCAGTTGGATTGGCCCTGGATGACGAGGGCGACATGACGGGAGTCTCGGGACGACGCATATCTGCCCTCGTAGCGGGACGAATGCGGGCAGCGTAAGGCTCCTCTGGGAGGAGTGAGAGCTTTCTAAGCTTTGGAGTGTCGGGTATAAAAGACGGGCTGGTTGGGGAGTGACGTTGCTTGAACATGACGATCGTGATGAAATATAAAAGTGTCGTGGACGAACGAAAGCGGAGGCGGAGGGCGACGTGGAGAGACCAAAGGCTCTGTGGGGGGGAAGAGAGGGTGAGAGGCACGTGCAGTGGGTGTGCGAGATGCGAACAGACCTAATAGGAGACGGCACCACGAGCGAGTGCGGTCGGAGTGGCCCGCGCAGTCTTGCTCCGGAAACCTAGAAAGGGGGCGAACGAGGGGGAGGGGATGATGTGAGGGGGGAAATACGCGGTCAGGTTATAAGTCCCCCTCGAGGTCGGACACGAGGCGGTCAGCCATGTCAATATATACCGAGATGGAACCCAATAGACTCTAGCCAATCATAATCAGCACACGTGATCAGATATACCAGCGTCTACAACATCACAGACGCTTGCAGCAGTGCCGGGAGACTGGAGTCATCTTGAGTCCGAGCCCTGTGCCCCAGTTCTACAGCAAACTATAGACCCACGGGGATACTCGGGGAACTCAGGTACATCCCTTCAAGTTCCGTAGAGAACAATCCAGAAACCTGACCGTATCATCGAAATCTTCCCTGGAACCAACGAGGCTGTGAGTTTTTTGGACGGCAAAAAGAAAATTTACCGTGCCCACCGTTGCCTGAACGTCTTCCATATGATGGAATCGCTCAGCCCTGCACGCAGCAGTGCAGCAGCAGCATAGTAGCGCTCATTTGCACAGCATCCCATTTTGGTAAACCGTGCGAACAAATCAAATTTCACTCGTCCGACGACGCACTCAACGATGGCGACGCACGCGCTGTTCGAGACAGCCTCGGGCTATGCCGTCTTCGAAGTCAAGCTCCATGACCTTGTCGGGTCGCAGACAAAGGCCGTCCAAGACTCGATCACCGACTTTTCAACATTCTCAAAAATGGTCTCCCTCCTCAGCTTTTCACCCTTCAAGAACGCCGCAGACGCCCTCGAGAACATCAACGACATATCAGAGGGTACGTACCATACCCGACTCATTTACCCCATCTTCTCACCACTACCAGGCATCCTAAATGACCATCTCAAATCCCTCCTCGAGCTCAACCTTTCCACGAGCGGGAAAAAGTCCTCCAAAGTCAAGCTCGTAGTTCACGACGCCCCACTCGCCAGCGCCATCTCCGGCGGCACGGGCATTAAATGCGACGCCTCCGAGGATGCCCAAGAGATCCTCCGCGGCATTCGCCAACACGCCCACCGCCTCCTCAAGGGCCTCGACGCAACCGACCTTGTCAAAGCCCAGCTCGGCCTTGGCCACTCCTACTCCCGTGCAAAGCTCAAGTTCAACGTGAACAGGATAGACAACATGATCATCCAGGCCATCGCACTCCTCGACCAGCTCGACAAGGACGTCAACCTGTTTGCCATGCGCGTGCGCGAGTGGTACGGCTACCACTTTCCCGAGCTCGTCAAGCTCGTGCCAGATAACCACCAGTATGCACGGCTAGTCCAGTTCATCGGCGACAAGGACAAGCTCAATGAGGATAAGCTCCCCGAGTTGGCGTCATTTGTCGATGACGACGCGACTCTAGCACGCAACATCCTCGACGCCGCTCGCGGCTCCATGGGCTCATCGATCTCCGAATTCGACATGCTTAACATCTCTGCCTTTGCTGTGCGCGTCGTCTCCATCGCCGAGTACCGCAAATCCCTCGTCGCATATCTGTCCGAGAAAATGAACCTCGTTGCGCCCTCGCTCACGGCGCTCCTCGGCGAGCGCATCGGTGCGCGGTTGATCAGCCACGCGGGCAGCTTGACCAACCTCAGCAAGTACCCCGCCTCGACTGTCCAGATCCTCGGCGCTGAAAAGGCCCTCTTCCGTGCGCTCAAGACCAAGGGCAACACTCCCAAGGTGAGCCGTCTGGACGTTCTCATTTCTCATCTCACGCGCGGATGACAGTATGGCCTGTTATACCACTCCTCGTTCATCGGACGCGCCGACACTAGACACAAGGGTCGAATATCGCGCTTTCTGGCCAACAAGTGTTCGATCGCGTCCCGAATAGATTGTTATTCCGGTACGTCGTTGGTCACCGTTTTTAATAATTATGGCCTTTAGAACCCACGTCTCTTAGACAATCCGACGGCCAAGTTTGGTGAAGCGCTTCGCGCACAGGTCGAGGAACGTCTCGCGTTCTTTGAGACGGGAGCCCCGCCGACCAAGAATGCGGACGCGATTCGGCGGGTGTTGGACAACCTTGCACTCGATGACGATGATGACGAGGAGGAGGGAGGGGAGGGAAGGCAGCGAGATGTGGACGTGGAGATGGACTCAGACGCCGAGCCAGTGTTACCTTTGATCGAGCCGTCGCCGCCGCCGAAAAAGAAGAAAAGCAAACACAAGGAAAAGGAGAAAGAGAAGGGCAAAGAGAAGAGCGACGGTAAGAGTAAGGAAAATGGCAAGGAAAAGGAAAAGACGGACAAGGCGGACAAGATGCGGAAGAAGCGGAGAGCGAGCGAGGCGATGGACGTCGATGGCGATAGCGATGGTGAACAGGGGGAGGACGACGACGACGACGACGAACCGGCGGTGAAAAAGGTCAAGCTGCCCAAGGGGGAGAAGAAGGAGCTCAAAAAAGCTGCCAAGGCGGCCAGGAAGGCCGCGGCTGCTGTAAC
>JBBPPY010001494.1:0-10510 GCA_038092195.1 Leccinum barrowsii | reverse complement strand
TAGCGACTTGGCAAACTTGGTCGTATCCGCACGCACGGTGCACAGCGTCGAGAATTGGTCTGTGACAACGTTGGGCCCACTTATGTCGTCACGAGCCTTTCGGAATACGCACCTCGTTCGTTGTCCGTCCACGTCGGCTGGTCCAGCGGTCCTCGATAGGACGTGATACCGATGTCCATGGAATTACACGCCACCTGAGACGACCGACGAACCGCGAACGACTCTCAGAACTCTTGCTTCTCAGCAACGTGTGCCCTTGAAAGCGAGCGTCAATACGAGGCGTACGGGACGCGTTGACATCCCGTCGGCTCACCCTCGTCAGGATGGAAGTAAAGGCGTTTGGAAGGGCCAGCTGCGCAGACGGTCCGTGGTAACTGTTCTTTTGTTTCGCACGGTGTTCGCTGTCCGAGGGGTTGAACGGAACGCTGCACTTGGTGCGATAAAACGACGCAGGGGACAATTTTGACAACGCCCTGCTCTCACAGTTGTTCGTCCTCTTGAGAATGTTCAGTCGAAAGTATAGGTATCTTCGACAGCGCTTCCGATGCCAGAATGTTGGAAACGCAATAGTGCAAGCTGGCCTCGCCCTCCGCCAACAAATGTACCCGCTCCTGGTCCTCGGGGGAACCTGAGACGAGACCTGCCATCACAGCCGCGCACCGGATCTGCTTTTGTTGTTGCCCTTCCCATCCGTTCGGATGGGTGAGTACGGACTGAATGTGATTCTCGACCGACTTCCAGAGGTCCATGCCATGTGAATCTTCAATGTACTTTTGCATGCAGTGGAACAGGTAGCGCATAAAGTCCGCTAGGACGTCGACGGGCGACTTGTCCAGCGGAATCAGAGGGATGTCGTCGTCGGCGATGTGCGAAGCGGCGAGGTGCTTCGCTCGGAGGTGTAGCTTCCACCTGTGACCGCGTGTCATCTAGGCCGTACAATGTCGGAACACGCACCACTCGAGCCTGACCCATTGTTCGTCCTCTGCTTGCTCGATGATGTGATCCTGCAGCGCCTCCGCGCCAAAGGCACGAGGGGTGCCACTGGCATGCTGGTCGTAATACATGATGGACGGTATCTTGTACATGCTCCTGCGCCGGGTATCTGTTAACGCCATCAGCCGTCAAGCGTGGGAGATGATTTGGCACGAGGGAGGGGGGAGAAAGAGGGGATGCAACGAACCTCGTGACGCCTTGAATCGTGGGGACTTCGCCTGGATCCAGGATAGCGTACGAGACGCCGCTGAAGGTGGTACCGACGTCGAATGCGACGACGAGCCCACGTGAACGGCCTAGATAAGGCTTTCGGGAGAGCATCTCTCCAAGAACGAGCGAGATGTGTGACGTATTTGAATCGTGTGCTCTCTAGGGGGTGGGGTGGGTCGGCGAGCAGACATGAGGGAGCCACGTCGTGCTAGGAAGGCTTTTTATCTGAGCGGCATTCATTATCAGAAAGCTCATGGTGACTTGCAAGTCACAGCAATGCAGCTTTCTTTACGGTGTGAGCACGACATGGCAACAAGGCAACGCCCACCTACGAAATAAAATAGGCAAGGCGTACATACCACCGATCCTAAAAAAATGTGTTCGAAATCAGAAGGGAACTGACCGTACTAGTGATCATGGCGCGAGGCGGTATAAGGAACGGACATGCCTCTATAGCACCCCCACGTGTTGGGTGGCCAGCGCCTTTCGAACTAGGAATCCACGTGCCAAGCATTGCACAGCCTGAACGGAATCCTCGTTCTCCATAAGTAAGCGGTCTCGCCCTATGAAGTCAGGATGAGGGAAGAAGATAGAGTATGGTAACGCAACACACTCACGCTCATCCTCCGTCTCTATTTCTACTTCGGGATCTTCTTTAATTCCCTTGGCGAGTTCTCGACCAATGTCACCAAAGTTGGGGATAGGAACACCAGCGTCGTTGAGGCCTTTCTGAGTCTTCTGGAGCTGATTGTCCGAGAACTGCAACTGGCCGAGCAAGTTTCCTTATACGTTGTGCTAGACCTCTCCTTGCTAGAAGATGACTGAGCGAGATGAGCTGATGGCGATCGACCCGCAGATGCATCATACCTGAGGGCGTGAATGCAGTAAATGACCTTTGGAAGATTTTTCTTCTCGTACAGGTCAGTGAGTTCAAAAATGAAGCACTAGAGTGATTGTGAACGACAGATGATAGCTAGATTGAGGTCCGTCATGTCTCCGAGCTGGTCGTAACGAGTGGAGAGATATTTTGCGACGTTGTTCAACGACCTTGACCGTTCTGGATGCCCGGATGGGCAGAGGTCGAGGGCTTGTCTCGTGAGGATGATGGCCTCATTAGGGAACGAACCCCACTTCGGGAAGTCTGACTTGTTGAACAAAGACGTGGAGTGGCAGAATACCTCGTAAATGCGACGAACGACATGTTCGCCTTGGAATGCTCTAACCAACGTGGCGAGGATGACCCACGACACCGATGCCAAGTTCCCCAAGACAACCCTCGATCCATTGCTGTACCTCACCAACTTGACACAAGTACTCGTAGGCCTGGAGCAGATGTCTTTGTATGTCGGCCCAGAGACCCCTTGTAATACGAGAGGAAGGCAAGGGGGACGCATGAGCGGCGATGGGTGCCTTGTCTCGATACAAACGAAGGCGACCAGGAACGCCTACAACGTCGTCAGAATCGACGATTCCAGTAGCGACATGCCCCTGAGAGCCTGAGACTGGGGAGCGAGGAGTATCATTGAGAGAGCGAACTCGATAAAGGGGACTCTCCTTTTGTAGACTGGTGTGGTCCAATGGGGGAGGTGTGTGAGTGTGTTGGAGCGGAGCATCGTCGCCATCTCCCTACCGGAGATGGTGACCAAGCCTGCGTGCACCGATCAGACCATACGTGGAAGCTTTTTTGATGGACATGTATGGGGTGGGTGACATGACGGAAGAAGAAAGGGGGGTGGGTGACTGAGTTGAAGGGGAAGGGGAAGCGCAGTTTGAGAGACAATTTGGGGACGGAGAGCGGGGATCTACAAAATCAAGACTGGAGGACGGACGATGATGGGGCTTGTCTGGGGAGGACGGGATATTGAATTGTGGTGATGTGTAGAGTGAAGTAGGCCTGCGGTGAAGGGCAGAGGCAGAGACATTTGGGGCAAGCAATGGTTTGGATGTGGAAGATGAAGAGACTGGAGGGGAATCGGAAACTCTGTTCAATGTGTTACGAGCGGCGGTATAGTTGACGGCGTAGCTGTCCAGGATATTGGAATGACGGGAGCGCGGAGATGGGGTATTTGATGGAAGATCCGGTATTGATGAAGGCGCATTGGTGGGGTTGGGTGGTGCGAAGGTTGGCAGACGGATGCGGTGAGCAGGGGAAGCCGGGGAGGGCGAGCTGGGGTTCTGCCGGTTGAATTGGGGGAGAGAGGAGACGCGACTATGTGCGCTGGAAGCATATGGTGTTGCTTGAGGTAGGGAGGAGTGCTGGGAGAGTGGTGGATATCTGGAGAGGGACTTGCAGGCCTGTTGTTGTTGAGTGCAGCCTCTGCCCGAGCACGTTCCTCCCACTTTCCTCTGACGACTCCATCGAGGCTGGATGCGACGTGGTGTGAGCGTGGTTTGAGCGAGGGCAAGGAGGGATCTGAGCGGGAGGTGCGCTCGAGGAGACGTGTCTGATACGCGAACGGTTCCATCAAGAGGTGCAGATAACACAGCCACATGATCAACCATCATGTCCTCTGTCGACCTCAGCGCTCTCGTCGACGCGCTCGTTCCCGCCAACGACTTGCGATTGAGAGAATTGCTCGCACAGCACGCGTCTGACATCCTTGCAAGGTATCATGCTCGATAGAGCTGTGGCAGGGGATCAATATCGGGTAAACGACATGTTAGAGAAACAACATACTCGAATCCAACTCTCCCTCCACTCCGAAACATGGTCAAACATGATATACCTCTTGTCGATCTAGAGATCATCAACTCGTAAGATCTAGCTGACTCCAGATCCGACCAAGATTCGTACCTTGAGCACTCTGACAATGTCTTCCAAATCGAGGTTCTTAGTCTTAGCCAGAGCCTTCATGTCGACTTTTCCACCGAAACCTTCCCCCTCGTCTTCCCCCATGTCCTCGGCAGCTACTCCCCCATTGACGCCCTCACCGCCTACTATCTTCCCAAGTCTCCTCCAGAACTCCATGAACGCGTTCTCGGTCAGCATTTCATCAAAAGCCTTCCTCACCTTGGAGGTCCTCTCCCTCTGCCATATCTCAAATTCTTTCTCCAATACCTGGGCTTCGAATCCTAATTTGGTGGCTGGTAATGATCTCTCAATTGGTTCAACCGGAAGACGGGAAAAGGATGTTGCCAGAGAGGGCTGTTTGCGACTAGCGTCGGCCTCGTCTGCTGTTGCACTAGAGTGCGATTCGTCAACCTTGTCTCGACGATGCCTGTCATCCGACGACCACGCTTTCAAAAATGCATGGAATAGTTCTTCTCGAAGTGTGGACGAGCCAACAGCATCACTGGCATACCGTGGATAATTATACAACTTCCATTTAACCTATGGAAGAGATACTTCAAGCAGCACATGATGGAAACAAAATGGGAGAGGACTTGCGTCTGTCCAAACCAAGTCCGACCCCACTATACCAGATTCCCGAAGTAAAGCAAAGAAATCTGCCTCGGTTTTCTCGGCAGCAGCACGTTTCTCTAGTCGACCATGAGTCCCAATACGACGTCGCACAGACCTGAATGAACATTAACAATGCTCAGATGGAAATCAGATCTTTACAAAGAGTCGGCCGACCCGGGGCGTGACAGAGCCGACGATCTCACTGTGAATAAAACTAGGGTCGGTTGCTGCAACTTTGAAGTGTTGCGCAAGGGGACTTGGACCACGGTGTTTATGCACCATTGACATGAAAGCGACCAGGAGACAGCACGGTATGAATTTAGGACAAGGACGTACTGTAACATATAACTTGAAGAACGTTGAGACTCAGCTCAACAATGAAACAGCATGCGATGAATCTGCTGTCCGTTTCGTCGACTCCTGGCTCAAAAGAGGTATATAATGAAACTGGTACTAGGGGGATGCATAGCCAGGTGGGTGCCATGTCCCCCGGCTCTGTTGAGTCGCGGGTTCGAACCCCTGCCAAACCCACTCAGGGGTTTTAGTGGGTAGTGGTGAAAGCCAATTCCCACAGTACTACCGTGTTGAATGGACTTGAACCTAAGTGGATGCAAACTGCCTTTAATGAATCGTCGTCAATGCAGTTCCAATTGATGCAATTGATGCAACAGAATCCCAAGCTCGCAGAATCGTAAGGCTTGTATCTAATCATGATCCTTGGTACTCATCTATCTCTAGGGCTTTGAGTAAGGCTTCTCCTGCGAGTCAACATGCAATGTGCGACATGGCTGATGTTTTGAAATTTGAGTGTGAGTGGGCTGCATGCATGTATGAGCTGACCAGAGAAAGCTTACCAAATCTCCATAGAATTGAATCATTTACCACATCTCCAATTTAAAATTTATAAATGGAGTAAAATCATGGGGGGTGTATTTCTAGGAGGCCTAGAGCATATGAACATTGCCCTGACAATATATGCATTTCCACACATTATATATATATGAAAATGTTGAAAATATGTTTTAGGCTGATTGGGATGGGGTTCTAGAGCCAATAAACTGATGGATATATCCAAATATACACTCCTAACATTACTACACCTTTGGTATTCAGCAGAACAAGTTTGAAACCTTATAGAATTAAAATTCCAGCCAGCAGGAGAACATTGTATAGAACTTTATGCTGAGATATTGGACCTCTGAGGTTATGGCATCTCATAAGGATATATGAAGGCTATTTGGGGACATTTTTGATAATGAAATGACTTTAAGGAATCAGCAATGCAAACAGGTTTTCGATATTTTCAATATATCTTATATATATACTTGGCAATTATGATATGTGGACAAATAAAGTGCTCAGATAATGGGTTATGCAATATATATATTATACCAATAGCACATTCAGGGGGATATGACTGCATTTGATAAAGTCCTGAATGATGTCACCACTCAAGGGGTGCTTATGTAATCATCTTCACAGATTCTGACAACTGACATCGTTATAAGCTATCAAATTGTTTTACTTCATTTACATAATCAGTGTCAAACTTAAAGTTAATGTACAAACTTTAATTCTTTAGTAATGAACATTACTATCCTTTTGCTACACTTGGTAAGCTTTCTTTGGTCAGCCCATACATGCATGCAGCCCACTCACACTCAAATTTCAAAACATGGGCCATGTCACATGTTGCATGTCTGCCCATACGTACCTCCAGAAATATCACAATGGGCCTACAAGCACCCACAGGCACCCAAACCGTCAGCCATGTTGACTGGTCACTAGTCACAGTGTGCAGTACAATGCTGTGGCTAATTTGAAGACTTTCAAATTGCCCTGCCAATGGAATGCCAGGCAACAATTTAGTTCAACTTGGTCACCTGCTACTTGGGCATCAGGGTTGAGCTGGTCATAAAGGAAACAACTCATGCAAGGAAGGAGTTCATCACAACCAAAGTGGGCAGTAATCTCAGCCACCATATCAGGTAGCCCACAGTGGACTGTTCAGAAGTCAGTGAACCATAGCTAGGCATTGAATAAATAACTAAATACCATGCCTGCCAGTGTGTGCCAATTGCACATCATATTATGCTCCCAACTTGTATTGTGGCATCCACTGATGGCAGGACCCACTTCTCCATTTTCATCACTGCAATTGTGTCCATCCTCCTTGTCAACCACTGCCTTATTGGAACTTGGCACATCCAATTTGTAGAAGTGGACCTCCCTGCATCCCTCTTGTCATGTAATTGAGTGGGGCAATGATATATGGTCACACACACCAGTTGTGATAAAAATTGTTTATTCCTGAATGGAAACATTGAACAGTGCTGCTGATTTCTTCGAGAGTGGCATGTTGATCACCGGACGTCAAACCAAATAGCAAAACTGTAAAAATGAGCTGGTGTAAAAGATCTGGGGCTATCAGTTCGTGAATGTCTGCTCAGGAAAAGTATGACTTGAATGGCTATATGAGAATTGCCTGCCCAGTGAGTGTTAGTACTGCCAGTGGATATGTCCAAGCTAGCAAGTTAGTCACAAGAATGAGCAAATTACCTCCACATTATCCACAATTCCATCATGATAATCCTCTCCAAAGACACCAGTTGTCCAACATATGTCAGAGTTGCTCAGTAAGTAACTGTGTATGCAGACCACCACCACCATCTACTAAGTCATTATGAGATGCTGTGCATCTAAAACAAGTCAGCTTTATAGATACAGGTTAGAGTTACACACTTGTACAATACACACCAAGAGGGATAGTCTGCCATGTATGATCCTAGACCATACTATACAACCAGGTGGAAGTGATCATCAGCGCAGCATGTGACATGGGGCTGTGTCATCACAGCCCTTCAATATGGCCACAAGATCCATATAGATTGAGTTGAAGACAACCTTGACTGTTGTTGAAAGCACTTAAGGCAACCAGTTTGCACAAGCTATTAGCTTGATTTTTTTTGGTCAAAGATCAAGATAATAGCTTGTTTGCATATGGGACTCCCCAGGGCCTTGGATAACTTTTGCCAGTGTAAATTTTAGGCTGAATGCAGCCATTATGAAATTTGGAAAAATTCATGGGAGTCCCATAAATGCAACAAATGGGTGTCCCATGGATGAAAAAAAAATTGAATTTTATGAAATGAGTTTAGAAATGTGTAATCAGTTGCATAATATATTTGGGACACCCAAAATCATGCTGTTGATTGCTAATACAAATTAATATTTATTCAAATAATTAAATAATTAAATGTTAAATGTTATATTTGGATGCAAATAATATGACTTACTAATTTGAGCCCATAACACTTCCAGAAGCTAAATGGGACTCCCACAGGACATAAATGGAACACCCAGAGGCTAAATGGGACACCACTGGGACATCTACATACTAAATAAAACATCCACAATACCAGCATGGAATACCCAAATACAAAATGGGACACCCACAATACCAGCATAGGACACCCATATACAGAATGGGATACCCATGGAACAAGAATGAGACACCCACAAACAGAATGGGATACCAGCGGAACAAGCATGGGACACCCACATATAGAATGGGATATCCATGGGAATAAGAATGGAACACCCACAGAATAAAAATAGAACACCTACATAACAAATGGGACAAGAATGGGACACCCACATAACAAATGGGAAACCCATATACAGGATAGGATACCCATGGAACAAGAATGTTCACAATAGTAATTTTATGTAATGTAATATTTATATTAGTTGCATAAATCTATTATTTTATCTTCTCTTATCATGATTTAATCTAGTTTCATAATCACTTTGATAACATGTAGATAAGATAAGATATCAAACCTTCAGTTTACACATGAATATGGATTAGAGGTGATTATACAAGAGTTGTGACGTGTATGTGAAAAGTGTAGTGAAAGTACAAAAAGTGTAGACAAAAGTGTGGAGTGTAGGTGAAAATGGTAGTAGACTACCAAAAAAGTGTAGTGAAAAGGGTAGTTGACTACCAAAAAAATAGTGAAAGTGTTGTCAAGTGTAGTAGACTACCAAAAAAAAGTGTAGTTAAAAGTGTACAAAAAAGTGTACAAAGTGTAGTGAAAAGGGTAGTTGAGTACCCAAAAAAAATTGTAGTGAAAAGTGGTGTCATATGTACAAAAAAGTGTATAAAAGTGTAGTCAAGTGTACCAAAAAGTGTAGTGAAAAGGGTAGAGATTTCCGAAAAGGTTTGTCAAAGTGTAGTAAAAAGTGTAGTCAAGTGTACCCAAAAGTGTAGTGAAAAAGGGTAGTAGATTTCCAACAAAGTGTAGTACAAAGTGTAGTGAAAGTGTAGCAAACTGTGCCAACAAAGTGTAGTAAAAGGCATAGAATCTGAGGAGATTTAGGAGACTTGCAAAACATATCATTAAAGTGTTATTATTAGCTAATGGTATTGGGGGCCAGGCACATGTAGTAGGCACATTCCAGGTCTATTCAGAATAGTTATCAAAGCATTCTGGAAGCTATAATAATACTTTTATGATATGTTTTGCAAGTCTCCTAAATCTCCTCAGATTTAGATCATTCACCACATCTTCAATTTAAATTGTAAAATTAGTATAAAATCATGGAAGGTGCAGATACAACTAGCACAGAGGGCCATGCCATTGCCCTGATGATGTATGCATTGCAACACATTATATATAAATATAAATATAAGTAAAAACACACAAAAAGTCAAAAAAGCTGGTCTAGTATGATGTTTAGGGGTCTATAGGGAATTTTAAACCATTAGAATATATCCATATATGTATTACTCACATGCATATCATATCTACCATTCACTACAATTTTTGGTACACTTTGACTACACTTTTTACTACACTACACTTTTTACTACACTTTTTCAGAAATCTACTACCCTTTTCAACCCTTTTCACTACATTTTTTCGGTAGTCAACTACCCTTTTTCACTACACTTTTTGGGTACACTTGACTACATTTTTTATATGTGACTGTGACAGTCACACTATTTGCATCCAAATATAACATTTAACATTTAATTATTTAAATATTATTTGTACTAGCAATCAACAGCATAATTTTGGGTGTCCTAAATATATATTACATAACCCAAACTCATACAGAAATGGTATAGTGAAAAATGTAGTGGGCTACCGAAAATGTGTTGCCAAAAGTAAGTATTTTTAGCCCCTATCTTCTTCAGGGGCTAAATCAAAACTTCGTTATTCCATTTCGGGACCTGTACGAAATCTGCAGCCCTGACGATTCCCTAGATGTTCGTTGGTGGCACCTTTGCATGAAAGTGTCAAACAAAGGGGCTGCGCCCCCCCCCCGAACCCTCAGACCCATCTGGGGGGGCCGAGATGGGGAAGCATACCCCCTAGAGACTTTGTTGACGTCGACCCTAACTCGGAGCAGATCTGAGAAGATCATGAACTGTCCGGGAATACCTTTCTTTCCAAACAACGCTTCCATCTTGTTCCAGAGCGTGTATGCGAGGGAGGGGTTTACGACATTGACGCCGCCTATAGTAGCTGGGACATAGTCCCAAACAACTTGTTGTTGAAGCTCGGGCGAAAGAGTGGTGGCCAAGAAACCCAGTATCTTGTTATCGACGCCAATCCACTTGTTTCTAGCATCTGCATCTGCGCACAGCGCATGAGTATGCTGCCCGGTAATGAAAACCCATCCTCCTAGCATGGAAAGAGGACCTCGAAGGGCAAGAGCCCATTCGGTATAGTTGGAGGCGCCGACGAGAACAGGAACACGAGAAATGTGATCTTTGGTAACGATGAAATCGGAAGGGGTGACGAGAGCCATGATGAATCTAAACAGTAAAAAGGATCTGTTCAAATGGATCAGCAACCGGATAAAACGGACACAAAATGAAGAAAGTAATAAGAT
>JBBPPY010001493.1:0-10518 GCA_038092195.1 Leccinum barrowsii | reverse complement strand
CACGACAAGAGCAACGGCTCGACGTCTACACCCGCATCCACATCCCCGTTGCCATTGCTAGGCGACAAGCTGCAAACGGCCATCGAGATCGGGTTCAGCTGTAACCTGCTGAAGCAAGACATGGAGATTATGATCCTGTCCGCCGACTCACGCGAGGTACGCGCGCGCAGATCGAAGCCGGGCTAAACAAGATCGCGTCGATTTCTGGCCCACCGTCGTTGGATCCGCGCAAGCTAAAACAACAACTACGGGGTCTCGTGCCGGGCGCGCAGGCCGTGTTTGCGGTCGTCATCGACGGCGGAACGTTGACGCACGCGCTCACGTCCGAGCTCAAGCCGATGTTTCTCAATCTTACGACGCAGTGTGAGACAGTGGTGTGTTGTCGGGTAACGCCGGCGGAGAAGGCGTTGACGGTGAAGTTGGTGCGTTTTTTGTGTTGTTCGAGGGTGCACGATACTTACTCACGGGTTGCGGTCGGCGGTTACGCAGGTCAAAGAGGGACGCAAAGCGATGACGCTATCGATCGGCGACGGTGCTAATGACGTGGCGATGATCCAAGAAGCCAGCGTCGGTTGTGGGCTGTTGGGCCACGAAGCGTCCGTTTGGCTGTTTTAGGTTCCTCACAAAGTTGCTCCTCGTACACAGGCGGTCACGGTGGTCGCATCAACGGATCGCGGTCATGCACGGTAATTTCTTTCACAAGGTGCGTTTCGTTGTGTCGTTTCGTCACCACTTCTGACGAGAGTTCTTAGAACGTCATCTTTACGTTGGGCACCTTTTGGTTCCTCATTTATTGCTCGTTTCCTTTATACCTGGGCCGCTATCTCCTATGGTCCCTGCTCACACCTGCTGCTCACGCTTACAGCTCAGGTAAAAAAAAATGTCGCTCACATCGACCTTACTGTCCAGCGTCACGTTTACTGCCCACCAAAAGGACGCTTGCGAAATGGCGCGTCCAGTGGGTGCAATGACCGCACTGACATACAACGACATGATGGTCATCGCAGGTGCACTCTGAGCAACATTGCTCGTGTAAGATCACATCCTTTATCAAATTTTCCATGGTCGGAGCTCCGAAACGGTGCGCTTGGAGTAAGAAATCCGGTGCTTGAAAGTTGACAAGAAAGATCTCGAACACACGGTTCAGTCTACGTGCACGGAAATCCTGCCAAAGTGTGCTTATCAACTATGACTCTGCTACATTGATATTCAATGTTTCCGTCAGTGGCGAGGTGGGGTGAGATCTTACGAGTGCTAGTCTAGACTTGGTAAGCGAGCTTATAGCATTGTCCATTCGTTGCGCGTTGACAAGCGTTCGCCAGGGCATACTCTCAGAGCACTAGGCGGAAGCGTATTGCGCACTCAGAGAGAGGTTCACAAGGGGCAGAGCAAGATGAGGAGGGAAATGTCCGGCCTAAACGAGAAGACGTTGGTGAAGGTAACCCTGAGGGGCAACTGTTTGAAGAGGAAGTTGCAGATGACGACGAGCACGACACGACGAGAGCAACGGCTCGATGTCCCACGGGGTCGGGGATGAAGAGGACGACGTCGACGCGGCACCACGTCTGCGTAGTACCACGACGCGACGAGGATGGGGATGCGACTGCGTACCATGACGCACACAGCACGACAACGACGGAAGGATGACGCGTCGTAGCAGCACAACGCGACGACTGCCGCAATGGCGTGCTACGACGTGTGACGACGATGGCACTCCCGACGTAACGACACGACGACGCGGCGCGGTGCTGACAGCACCGCGCCACGGCGTCGTGATGACACGCTTGTTCACGGATACCATGGCCACGGGTATGCGGGTCCGCAAATGCTGACCGTCAACCCCAACAATTGGTGCAACCTGTACCGACACCCATGCTGCTGACTAGTTACCACTTATTATTGCTAGCAGCTCTAGTAGTCTCTATGGTATATACTGTATCTACGAGGTCCTATATTGTATGATGGCTCTGTAAAATATAAATATAAATATTTGGAGCACCTATATAGACCTAAGTAGTCTCTATGGTATAAACTCTATCTACAAAGTTCTATATAGTATGGTGGCTCTATAAAATATTTGGAGCACCTATATAGACCTAGGTAGTCCTATCTAGCCTACAGTTTCCAAGGAAAATAGCCAAGTGCTACAGGCCCTGAACATGGTTTGCAGATGCAGGACGACCTCCGGCGCCGTCGCGAAGAACAGCAGGTCGAGATCAGACGGCAGAAACGCGAGGAGAACATCGCAAAGAGGAGAAACTTCCTTCCCACCTCCGCCGCCGATTCCGATGAAGAGGCCACAGGCAGAGACTGGGAGCCACCAGTATGAGATGCCTGCCCATGAGTGGCATCTTGCGCTGACACATTCTTAGCTCGCAGAAGAAATGATCTCGGGCGTTTTCTCGGACGACGGTGATCGTCAGCTCGACGCGACCACAAAGTTCCGCAAGTTGCTTTCAAAGGAGAAGAATCCACTCAATCGAAAAAGTCATCGAGTGTGGCGTCGTTCCTCGATTTGTCGAGTTCCTCCGTACTGGCCAGTCCATGCTCCAGGTAACAGATCCCCCTCTCGCCGCCCGCGCAGTCCGCTGAGCCTCGTTACAGTTCGAAGCAGCCTGGGCCCTCACCAACATCGCATCCGGAACCGCAGAACACAGCCAAGTTGTCATAAACGCTGGCGCCGTTCCTGAATTCATTAATCTTTTATCATCTCCCGTGCTCGATGTTCGCGAGCAAGCCGTCTAGGCCCTCGGGAACATCGCTGGCGACAGCCCACAGTGTAGAGACTACGTTTTGCAACAGGGCGCATTGCGGCCCTTGTTGACCCTCTTGAGCGAAAACCACAAATTGAGCATGCTCAGAAATGCTACCTGGACCTTGAGCAATTTCTGCCGAGGAAAGAACCCTCAACCAGAATGGGAACTGGTAAACGCCCTGCTCTCTGTCATTCCTTTCTTTCTGACATCTAGAATAGATCTCACCTGCGCTGACAGTCCTGACCAAGCTGATCTACTCGATGGACGATGAAACCTTGATTGATGCCTGCTGGGCCATTTCTTATCTCTCCGATGGTTCAAACGACAAGATTCAAGCTGTGATCGAGTCTGCGGTCTGTAGGAGATTGGTGGACTTGCTCATGCACAGTTTGACCGCGGTCCAGACTCCCGCTCTCCGCTCCATCGGAAACATAGTCACTGGAGACGATCTTCAGACGCAAGTGGTTATTGCTTCTGGTGCCCTCCCTGCCCTTCTCTCGCTTCTATCGTCTCCAAAGGAGGGAATCAGGAAGGAAGCTTGCTGGACTATCTCAAACATCACTGCTGCGGTCATCGACGCTAATATAATCCCTCCCCTCATCAACATCCTCCAAAATGCCGATTTCAAGACTCGCAAGGAGGCTTTCTGGGCGATCTCCAATGCGACCTCTGGAGGATTGCACGAGCCTACCCAGATACGTTATCTCGTCTCTCAAGGTTGCATCAAGCCACTCCCTCCTTATGATGATGGATAACAAGATCATCCAAGTTGCCCTTGACGGTCTCGACAACATTCTTGGAGTTGGCGAGGCGGACAAGCAGCAAGCCGGCCCAGGAGCTGTGAATCAATATGCTCTATATGTGGAGGAAGCGGGTGGCATGGTCACCATCCACAATCTTCAGTCACACGATAACTTGGAGATCTACAAGAAGGCGTTCGACATTATGGACAAGTATTTCCCTGATGAGGAAGAGGTGGATGCTGCTATCAGCGCGCCGGCCGTCGATGCTTCTGGTGCTTATGCAGTATGTGTACCTGAGTAGGCTGCCTGGTTCTGGTCCATAGTGAATCGCACGGGTAAACCGGTACCCGTGGGTTTTACCTGTGCAACGGAGACCGCGACGACGACTCGACGACGATGCATGACGACGCGACCGTCTTCCTCACTCAGTCACGCTCACGCAACAATTCAGTGCGACGGCGCAATGGCATGACGGCGACGACGGTAAGCATCCCTTCCACTCCCTCGACGACGGCGAAATGACGAGGATGGCGAGAACAGGGAGATGCCACGACGACGACGACGCCGGCACGACCTCAGCGACACCGCGACGACGAAGAGGACGCGACGTCCGCAACACCACGACGACGGCGACACGGCGACGTTGCAACAGCAACGACGACGAGAACGACGACGACAGGGCGTCACGGCGAAGACGACGAGGACGGGGAGAGGACGGGGAGGACGGGGAGATGACAGCGACACCGCGACCACGACGAGGACGGGGGGACGGGACGGCGCAACGAAGAGGCAGGACGGGGAGACGAAACGGTGTCAGCAACCTTGACACGCGCACCGCAACCATGACCACGACCCCCGGCGAAACGACGAGGACGGGGAGGACGAGGAGAGGGGACAGCGTCAGCAACGATGAGGACGAGGACACTCGGGCGAGGGGACGGGCCCGGGACGGTGTCTGCGACACGTGCACCGCAACCACGACCACGACCCAGCAGCGAAACGACCAGGATGAGGACGGGGAGACGGCAGGGCGTCAGTGACACCGCCGACACGGCCGCCAACTGGCACCCTCTCCCTGTATGCTGAGCGGGTCCGAATTGACAGTATAGGACGCTGCCGTGTCCAGTAGTATTGCGTAATAGTCTATATAGTGTATGATAGACGTAGTACTACTACGTAGTAGTTTACAAAATAAATCCTTGGGTAAAATTCTTTGAAGGTTTGAATCAACTCGGAAGGAAAAAAAAATACTAGTAACTCCGAGTCCGTCTTTCGATGGCATAATATTGAAGTAGTACTAAGGTCTGCCAATGATGGGACTAAGGCTGGAGGACTTGGAAGGTCTGGGACACCTGGAACTCTGGAATGGCACATATAAAAAACCTGGTGAGGTCTGGAGTTGCTGGGAGTCTGGAGAAGGGATAGCTAGTTTGCTGATGAACTATTACCTCCGGTCATCGTTCCGCTGATACTCGTAGGATAGTACCACCAGCGGGAGGTCGCCGTGGACGAAGGGAAAGTGTTCGTAACACGCGAACTGTTCAGATAAAGTCCCGCAGAAACATCGTATAGCGAACTGCCTCCGATCCCGAGACCAGGTTCGTCCCTGGCTATGACGAGAAGAGTTGAGCCTGCGCGAACGAGAGGCAAGTAAAAGAAACAATCACTTCAAACAGATCCCACCAGAGCCTGCTAGCGTTGTATGAATATGGACGACTTGGTTTGCGGGGTAGACGTTGTAAGGGAAATCGGGAGAGACGCCCTGGCTTGCGTTGAAGCAACTCGAGTCGGAGCTGTTGGTCACGCGTCACGCTAGTAACACCCGTGCCAAAGCCTGAGCTGTCATCTAGGGGTGATCAGAGGATGCAATCCTCCGGGGAACTACAATTGTGCGGACTTGACATTATTTGCTAGTGGGGTAGGGCTATAAGGGATGATGAGGACGCTGTAAGGCGGTTCTCCTGTTCCAGTAATTTGGAGGGAAAGGTTGGCATACTGTTGAGGATAGCAGCTAGCTGGAGAAGACGAAAGAGTAAGCGGAGACGAGAGAAGGGAGACGACGATTTGATCAAGAGACAGAATGAAGATCCGGGGCATCATTGATATGCAACCTAGAAGCTAGACGAGCACAAAGCTTGGTCGAGCGTTCGTGTGCCAGTGGGTGTGGAGGAGGAAAAGGTGGAGACGCAGAAAAAACAAGTCTTACTTAGTAGGTTCTTTCGGGCACACGCCTGCGCTTTTGCCATGCGTAATAGAGGATTCGATGAAGCCACTCGGATACACACTACTTAGTGGAGTCCCGCGAGACTCAACAGCGTAAATTTCTTTTAAAGTGCCGTGACGGCGCTGCCACGCCAAGTCCCCGACTCGGCTTGTGACCATGTAATAGTGACATAGGTATAAGGGCCTGAGCCGCTTACGCGTCTGTCACATTAGTGATATAATAGGCGCAAATCATGGCGCGCACTGTAGTTCATGCGCATAAAGACCCGTAGCCAGTGCTATTTTCTTGAAGTTGATTCCAGGGTTGATCTGTCATAGACCATTCGTGTGTCTGACCCAAAACCTGACAAAAACTGACTGAAAAACTGAAGAAAAAATGGCTAAGGGGCTATCACGTGAGGACTGTGCCTGAGAAAGCAGGGCAGATGGGATAAATTGCAACCCGGCTCCTGACACGAAGTGGTGCATACACTAAAGTGTGAGTCGGGGATAATTACTAGAAGCCCGGCTATGCTGGCGCAAGCAAGGTCCCCGGTCGGCATCGCCGGCCGCTAGTCATTGGCAATCGATTTCTAATTTATGTTAAGTACGAATTCTCTTTCACATAAAGTTACAGTGGGCCGAACGAAATTACAATCACGGCGAAGTTCTTTCAGGAACAGATTGAGTGATCTAACCTCTAAATGAGGACATAGTCCTGTTTCAGATTTCGCCAGCATTTGCGGGATTCTTTGCCCTTCCCGGCGGAAGATCTGCACAAATAATCCAGCGCATTTTTTTTTCAATCCGCCGCGAAAATTTGACCCTGCGCGAAAATTTCGACCCATGCGCGCACCACAAAAAGGCATGCGCGGTTTTTATTTCCGTAGTTTAACGTTTAGAGTCCAGTGCATATACATTGAAGTATGCATTTACAAAAATGCGTAGCCTTGCCTGTGTGCGGTAATAAATGACGACGACTCAAAGGGCTAGGCTGCATGCAGGCTGTCAGAAACGACTGCACAACACGCACAATTGTGCGTGTTGTGGGGTTGTTCCTGCATCCTGGCAACGGCAACGGCAATGTGAGGGCAGGGGCGGGGCAACGGCGAGACAGCGAGGGCGAGACAACTTCATCGAGTTCCTGCTCAGCAAAAAAAAAAAAAATTGACAAGAAACGTGTGCTACAGGATAAACTTTGTGCTCATATCTGTTCCGATTGTCCCACCAGTTCGTTGCTTGTGCGGATGCGTGCACTCGCGCGTTCCAGGCCTTCAACATTGATTCCCGTACGTCAATATCGAGTCGTTGGCAATACTGAGTTGAACAACCGAGTCAGTCGGTCTGTTGCAATCTCACACGTTCGTCTCTACTTGTGTCCGTGATCAAGTCCAAGCTTCCGATCAAAATATTTCATTGCAGTGTACGTCACTACCTCCATTATGGATTCCATCTTGGCCAATCACAGATTGTGTAAAATAAGAACAAACAACGCGTCTCTCGTCCACCCAAACATCGGCTCTCCCTCACAGGCCTGGTCAAAAGTGCCGACTCCCCCTATCGTATCCTCTACTGCGCTCTCGAGAGTATGCGCAGATGGTAGACGTTGTTCGTATGCAGGACGGACGATAGTCACTGGGGATGTTTACATGTGCGTCGGCGCGCGTCTCTTCCTTTTTTCTTTCTTCGCGCTTTGTGTGTGACGGCGGGTTGACCGGTAACTTTGTGCTCAGGGAAATTCACCCATACGCGACGTTGACCAAGATCTATTTCGAAAATATCCTGTGTCTGTCTCCGCTAGTTTCTTCCCCGCATGACGCGCATGGCTTGAAGAAGACCGTGTCTCTAGGGCGGTGCGTTTCTCCAAACCATTCTATCCTGCCCGATTCATGTGGTGTTCCCCGTTTCGTACTTAGATGGACCCGAGACCACCGCCGCTCCGCGTGCGGGTTGCGCCCCGCGCGCACCACGTCTGGACGACCTGACGACTCGCAAGCCGCCTGCGCGTTTACTCGGTAGCCCTACCACGCTCGAAGATCTCGGCGCGAACGAACACATGCGGCTGCGGCCGAGTGCAGCGCATAGCTTCCCTGAGCACGAGGGACCTCTCTACCGCTTGCTCTCCTATAATCTCTTCATCCCCCTCGACTCCTCCTACACCACCATCGACACCACCTCGATCTACACATCCGACGTCGCATCTGAAGCGTCGACACCCTCCACACTCACAATGGCCTAAACCACCCCACCACCACGCCTCGCTCCTCCGCTCCCCTCTATCCCGCCGCAAGGGTTCCGGGCAGTACCCGCACCCAATCAGGCCGTCGACTTCTTTCGGCCGGACGTTCTCGTGGTTGTGGTTGGTGCGACCGTTTCCATGTCTGCGCCAAGTCTGAATAAGCAGCAAGGCCGTAAGAGGAGGTGTCATGTAGATGCGTGCGCGTGCGTCTCCGTGCATGGCGTCGCGGAATCCGTGTTGGAGTCCTACGAGGCCGCAGCTTGCTTTTCCGGGTGGCATGTAGGGAGCAAAACTACGACGACGACGAACGGGACGTGACGTATCGAAATGAGAAGAGTGCTGGGAAGAAGAGGTCGTCGGATCTGGGACTTGAGATGGA
This sequence comes from Leccinum barrowsii, assembly GCA_038092195.1. Taxonomy (NCBI): domain Eukaryota; kingdom Fungi; phylum Basidiomycota; class Agaricomycetes; order Boletales; family Boletaceae; genus Leccinum; species Leccinum barrowsii. Next base: position 2,199 of record JBBPPY010001493.1, on the reverse strand, counting down.
TTAGGTACAGGTGGTGGAAGGCAGGGCGACTTGCGGCGCAGAAGCTCGTTGGGTCTCCCGGGCTAGTCTTGCGGTGGGTAGTCGAGAAAGCAAAGTCGGAAGTCGACCCTCAAGTTCCATCGTCGAGTTCGTTGAGAACCGAGGGGGTTCAATGGGATCCGGATAGGTTCCAGCGCTCTCATCCATCCAAGTCGACCTTTCGTTCTGGTGAGAGATGACCACCGCCTCCCTCGAGCTCAAGACCAGAAATCAAGTCGGATTCGCCATCAGCCTAGGGGTACGCCTTCCTCACACCGCAGACCTCCTGCAACCCCCATATGCACTCGTTTCACTTTCCACCTCCACCCGCTCCATCACTACAGTTCCCGCCGTGGCTCCTTGTGGTCACGTCGCGTCAACACAAGGACATGGACATGCATATGACTGTTCAATCTAGGCTATCCTGTAAGTAGAATTCTGCGTTGCGCGGTTGGGTTTCTCAGCTTCTACCTTTTATCACTGTAATACATCCCCATTCAATGATCTTGCTGTACTTATTATCAGAGGGTTTTGGTTCACCTCGGAGCCCCCGATTTCGGTACTGCTGCCACGCAGGCGTGCATACCGTCCAAGCTTCTGGGTATGTATGCGAAAAGACCGACTGTGAGGTCAACATCTTTGCTAACCCTGTCTGATAACTCCGGACAGACGTCCGTATGTTCCGTAGTGAAATTTGTTCCTCGATACGGCGCGGAAAGCACCGAATAAGTAGCATGCCAATGAGGCAGAATGAGCCAAAGAGCGTGTAACATTGGCGCCAAACAGGTCATTCACGCCACGTCCATCAAAGACACCTGCCGCACCCCTCGTCCATCAATAACATGCATCCCAAAACAGAAAAACCACACATTGAGCTGATTCCATTTCTCGCGTTAGTTGGTCGACCGGTCAGATCGCGGTTATCGATGAATCGCGATGATGACTAAGTGACTCAGGGTTGTAGCTGAATAATACGTCACCGATGATGTCATTTTCACGCCAAGTCCTCCGCCAAGCCCACGAAAATTGTTTTTCCCTGCAAGGGCCCACCGCGATTCAAAATTTTCATTCAAAACCCAAAACCCACTACTAACGTAGCGGGAATTTGGTCACATCGGGTCACACGCTGGCAAGCTCAAAATTGAATCTCAGAACACATGGCTGAGTATGGTCACATGACCTGTGAGACAAGTTCGCAAGATGCCCAGACCGAAGTTTTGTCACGGACAGGCTCGAGGAGTGTGACAATCTCTCCCACACCTACATATTGTGTTCTACAACTTCATCCAGGGCGTTTTTCGCTCTGACACTTGGTATAGGAACCGCTTACATGCTAAATAATAATTCCCAGGTCTTACTTCGTCAGTTGATAAGCGAGATCTCTCGGATCTGGTAAGGCTAGTGCAGATTGACATCCTCTGATATTTTGTTAGATCACGAACAAACTGCCATCAAAATCACCCTCAAGTTTTTCTCCTTAGTTAGAGTACATACTTAGCCGTCTCGCATATTTTTTTTCAGGACCGTAGAAAGACCAGAAGGTGTTTTAATGTTGTGTTTTAAAAGTTTTGCATTACAAATTTATTTTGCACTACCAGTGTAATGATAGATTCAATGACATTAAATTGTCACCCTCAGTTCAAGTTATCTACCGGTACTATGCGTTCTCATCAAATCTCAAAACACAAAAGTTCCAACCTTGCCTGGTCTTGACAACGGAGTCTCCCTCTAACACGCTTCAATGAACGTTCACCATACCAGATGGAAATACCAAAAAAACTGTTACAAGTAAACCGTTTCCATTCACTGCACTACCCTACTACGGCTCCGACCGGTAGCGCTAATCCAATTATATTATTGGCCTCGTCACCCAGTTCGCCTCTTCCATCGCAACTTGCGACGCCTTCCTCTCCTCCATCGTATCCCTCTCAGACCAGCAGTCCCAGATCGAGTTCATACAACACCAGCACTGGGCCTCGGCACTCGGAATCGCCCTCAGAAAACTCAACAAAGCCCACCAACGACAGACACAGGACCTCGCACGTGCCCTCGCCAGAGTGCAGACTCTCGAGGACGAGCTCGAAGAAGCATGGCGCGAAGCAGAGAAGATGGCCATCGAGTTCGACGATCTCGAGCAAGAAATCGCGCCCAGCGACGGTGAGGACGACCCAGACACCCTCA